>JACVVK020000081.1:1525000-1552500 GCA_018292915.2 Batillaria attramentaria
GTGAATGAGCTTTTGCTTCACGTGCAGTGAGTGAATGAATGGTGGGGCCGACATGACGGCGAGAGCAAGGGGTGTTCCGTCAACTGATGCCCAGAGTCTCTGACCAGCTGGGTTCAGGATGGGATCGGTCCAAGAAGCTGAGGAGATGCTGGCAGTGAGCGAGAAGGTGCGAGTCTTTACTGTGCCCGGACTATCGAGATCTGAAGCCTTTCTGCAACGTCAGCCTACTCGTGGGACCTCAACACCGCTGTGTGCCGGTGTGAATGGGGGAGTTCGTGCGCCTAAAATGGGAAGCCTCCGTTTGGAGAAGGAGACGCAGGGACCTCTCGCTGGAAGAGGTGACTTTGACGTGGGTGAGAGGAGGCTTTGACGTGAGGAAGAGGGGACTTTGACGTGAGGAAGAGGGGACTTTGGCGTGAGGAAGAGGGGACTTTGACCTGAGGCTAGCGAAGTGAAGCATCGTCTGAATGCGATGCAGTACACCGATAAGACAAGAAGAGAAGAGAATGAACAAAGGGCCGTTACTGTGGTAGCTCAAGTGGAGACCATGGTGTCAGCCAGCGAGCTGTCCGAGGACGATGCTCATAGTGATTCACTCATCGCCCGCGACCTCGTCAACCAGCAGCCCAAAGGCAGAGCCTCATCATCTCTATATCTGATGTGCAGTTAGTATGACGTGACTGAACAGACGTGCAAAAACTGGGCACTTGCCACTATTTCCAGAACACACCAGGCAATCAGCAGTACCCGGCACGGCAAGATGAGACGACTGTTTTTTTTTTTGTTTTCTTGTTTTTTTTTCTCTTTTCTTTTCTTTTTTTCTTTTCCCTATCTTGATTTATTGGTGTAATTGACTGATCTGCTGGAGCAGTCCCGTGTTGTTGTACACTGTCGGTCTTGTGAACAAAGGACACAGATTTTCCAAGGTCAAGACTAACGGCAGAACACTGTGGTGGGAAAAAAAATTGAGTGCCTCCATTATAAAACTGACTGGAATGTAGACATCAGCCGTCAGCCATGTGCAGGCTAGGTTTGCTGTCGCCGAATATAATGATGTAGTAGTAATGATTAGTCAGTATACTTGGTCCTGACCCACCGTAGGGCGTGAAATTTAATTCATCCTGGAAAATGACATTGACTTTAGGGCACGTATGGCGCACAGTTGATTTCGCATGCCAGAGTGTATACTTCAAAAATAAACCACAGTTCGTTTGTCATTTCTGCATACGCAGGAAATGCTCCGGTTTGTCCAAGAAAGCAAGGAAAAGAAAACAAAAAGAAGGGGGGAGGGGGGGGGGGGGGCAAAACCAGTACGCGCGGGGGAGTTACTTTTGACTTGATGCGTCGCTCAGTCCAAGTGATACCCAAACGAAAAGGTTAACCGTGACAGAAGGCTGTGGTAAATATCAACTGTATGCTGGCAAAAAAAAAAAAAAAAAAAAAAAAATCTTGTCCATCAGACGTAGGTAATGTCCGACACTAGATGGACCTATGGACACAAGTTACAGACTTGTTAGCTTGGAGCGCCCCGTGCATGCATGCAGTTATGAGGGGGTGTCACTTTGAAACTTGTTATATATATCAACAGTGTAATGAATCTATGACTGAACCGTTGTTTGATATGACGCTGTACCAAATTTTGCAGCTGTTCGTCGTGTGAAATCTAAATATACTGAAGTTCTTGCCAGATGTGTGTACCGAAGATGTGACTTCAGTCTGCATTCTAGATACATGTATGCCTTTGTCCATGCGACTACAGCGCGCAACGGCCGAATTTGTGTGTCAACACACACTCTGACAGCTCTGTGCAGTGTGATGCCATATATATTCCTCTGTTGGTTTTCTGTTATGTGGACGTTACATATGGTGATTTTGAACGAAATGTATGTTGTGGGCAAAGGGGTTTTAGAAACATTTTATATCCTGTTACGTCTAATGTTTCTATTTGTGTCTAAACAGTCCAACAACGACGTCAGAGTATGTTACGTGTTTCAAAGTTTTTTTTGTTTTGTTTTGTTTTTTCATATATTTATTTGCGCAAGAGCCAAATTTTGATTTTCGATGCATGTAGCAGAAACCGCTGCGAGATTTTCCAATTTACGTCTGTTATTTGATGTGTAGACGAGCGTGACGTCGCAACAGTTTATGGGCCAGCCAGACCACCTTCACTTACGTGTGGTTGGGTGACGGTTCACGCACACGCGATGGTAGTGGGGGATAGTCGTGACCTTCTAGTTTTTTTTTTTAATTTTTGTCTTATATAATATATTATTGCTGTTGTTGTTTTCGTTGGTCACTGTCAGGTCGTAAAGCCCGAGTTTTTTGTCATCAACTGATCATTGCCAACTGAAACAAGCTGTAGCCTGCTAAAGGCCCGTGTAGACTAGCTTGCGCACTAGTGTGCCCAAAATGCATTAGCCACTATGGCAAGAACAGTGGAGTGCTCTCTAGCCATCATACAAGAAACATACACTGTTCACCGGATGTGGGGGGAGCCGGGGTGGTCGAATTGTAGAGCGTTGAACTTGAAATGCTCGGGTCGTGAGTTCGATTCCGGCTGGGGCCAAATATTTGTGCTGGCTTTTTCATCGTTGCACCGTCTTTGATATCACCCTATGTGGTGTGGAAAAGGACGTTAAACCCCCAAACACCCACCCACCCGCCCTTCACCGGATGTGGTGGGTGTGGGGAGGGGAGGAGGGGGGGGGGGGAGAGGCTTCCTGTTAAATCACCAATTGTCAAGCAGCCCATGCTCGAATTCTGAACATATTTTTAATGAATTATGAACGACGTGTTGCGCCTTTAAACTAGCAAATATCAGCAGCTGACGGACATTTTTAACTTCCAAAATGACGCGAACATTTTGCTTTTGCTCTGTTTGATTTTCCTTTACAACCCTGTTCTGGAATTGGCAACTTAGCATTTTATTTTTTTTACTCTGGCAGTTGCGGAAGCGCGTTTTGCAATAGTATGATACGGATGCTGGAAGTTACCTTTTACCCAGTTGACGTGTATTGCCCTGTGCCGTTGCCCAGCTTGGTATGGGATTCAGGATTATTTATCCATCTATTGACTGATTCATTTGTTAGTTTATTTATGTCTCTCCGCGCAGGGGGACGTTGACTCGTCGAATTCCGGGATGACAGGCAAAAACAAACAAACAAACAAAAAAAAAAAAACATTCGCCTATACACATATATCTGCATCTCAGATCAGATGGATGAACCTTTTTTTTTTTTCCCCCCACTCGTGCTGAGAAATCACTGCTGCTGCGGAAGACAAGTTGAACGACACTGAAACACATACCTTTTAAAGGCCCCGTAATAAAGATTTTTTATGCTCACATATCGTTCTGAGCATCACACCGCTTAGACACCTGAACAGTGACAGCATCTCAATAGCTGGCACTGAGCCAACAAGGGTGCACAACGACGCAGCTAACACACTGAGCGAGAGGCTTGTATACAAGACTAACGGCTGAGTAAGAGAACTTGAATCTTCGACCGCTGTGCAATCTGTAGGCAGCATGCTGTCGCATTACGACTTTTACTAATCATCACGATAGAGTATTTTGAGCGTACAGAAGCGGTCAAAGCGAAAGTGCGCATAACAATAAAATAAGTTGGCTTTTTTTAAAGGCCTATCAATCATGGAAACAGCGTGTTTAAGTATTTTGCAGAAGGAGCCAAACTTGGATATTGAAGTAGTGAACATCAGACCTCGTTACATGTGTATATACTTAGCTACAAGTTACAATGGCACGTGTTGAACGTTGCTGTTAGTGATACTCTCTATGGGACGTGTATCACCTGACCTGGATGTTGTTGTTTTGGTGGATATGTGGTGGAAAAGGACGTTGAACTCCCGGTCACCCTCACCCACCCGTGTTTTGGTGGGGTGGGCTGATGTTGACGTGGGGATTTTTTTTTTTTTTTAAATGAACCGTCAGAATTTTTTTTTTAAATTGCAGGTTGTATTTTGTTTTGCCACTGAAGTGCCAGTGAGCCATAAAGTAATTGTTAATTGAAATATTTTGAAAGTAGATTTGGATTGTTCTTGGCAATAAACAGGTAAGGAAAACAAGACATGGCTAGACATGCCATTTACATCCCCAGACTTGGAAAAAACAAACAAACAAACAAACAAAAAAACATGAAGAATGGCGTTGTGGAAACGAAAATTATAAGAGGAATCTAACCTCCTAATCGAGTAATGAATATTTTGTGGTTTTTGTTATTGGTTTTCTTTGTGTGTGTGTGTGTGTTGTTGTTGTTGTTGTTTTGTGGTTTGGTCTCCGGACGCATCACTCAGTTCCTGCGGACATGTTACAAAGACAACGTTTCTTCGCCAGTCGCGCTCACTCAGGAGTATTTGGACTTGTGGTTTACCCGTTTTCGCAGAAGCTGAGTGATGCATTACTAGGAAACAAAACACTGATATAGCCACGAGACGCCAAATATTTTCGCGCGTGTATTACACGTTTGCTTGCTTGCTTTGCGGGTTAGAATTGCAACATTGTCATCACAGGGGTTTTAATTGATATATTCGACTAAACTGCAGTGTGTTACAGTTTGTTGACGTGGCAGCAAAGCATTGATATACATGTACACATACACGTATGTCTATCAGTGCAGTCACTGGGTTTTTTGTTTGTTTGTTTGTTTGTTTGTTTTTGTGATGATGTGGCTTTGCTGTGCAACTTTCCGCATCGTCTTCTTTTCTCTCTTCGCAACTGCTGTTTACAGCCCAAGCCAAAATATGAAAATTGTTCAGCTAGTCATTCCTTGCTGTAGGTAATAATTGGATGACTTTTTCCTGATTATTTAACTTTAATGTGTGTGTGTGTGTGTGTGTGTGTGTGTGTGTGTGTGTGTGTGTGTGTGTGTGTGTGTGTGATTGATTCATTATTTTTATTATTATTATTGTTGCTATTATTATCATTATTATTTGCGTTTAAACATTTCTTTACCCGGAGGCGTACGCCTAGTCGGCAATTTGTTCTGTTCATTTCCTGAGGGGAGCCGGGGTGGCCGAATGGTAAGAGCGTTGGACCTCCAATGCTCGGGTCGTGAGGTCGATCCCCGCTGGGGCCACATATTGTGCTGGCTTTTTCATCGTTGCCCCGTCTTTGATATCACCCGTACGTGGTGGAAAAGGACGTTAAACTCCCAAACACCCCCCCCCCACCCTCATTTCCTGAGAAGTAGTTGTATATATGATTTGTATTATTTGACACCGAGCTTTTAGTTTGCACAAAAGAGATTTTTTTAAAATTTTGTTTATTCTCCTTGCACTACCACCACCGCCAACCATCTCCCAACTTAACCTTCACCACGAGCGAGAAATGCCCGATCGACTTTACCGGGAGTTTTTTTGTTTTGTTTTGTTTTTTTTCCCCTCTCTTGAATTCGAAGAGTGGAGCAGCGAACTCCGTTTTCAAAAGGCAGGCACTGTTGCTAGACTCTGTGTGCCCGGATAGATAAAACTGACGAATTTATTTTTTGTGGTATTGTCACATAAGCTTACAAGGAAAATACGCGTTTTATTCCACGGACGAACGAAGTCCGGTTGTTGTGTTGTGTTGTTGCTTGGGGATATAGGAGAACGGAAGGATGAGCTGATGGCCAGTTTGTGGTAACGTGCTTTTAGTCATTCAGTCGCCAACGATTTTCGTCCATAACTTTATATGGAGACGCTGTCTTATACCCATCAACGAGAAAAAAAAGTTGATGGTGGCCAACTGACAATATATTTCATGACAGTCGGAGTTCTCAGTCTTTCCTTTCCTTTTCTTCTGCTTACGTGTTGGAAAAGGACGTTAAACTCCCAAACACCCACCCACCCACCCTCCTTTTCTTTGCGGCACAAATGAAACAAGCCCAAATCGACGTTTTCGTTGGTTTTCTGTAAACATTGCAAGTATTTTCTAAAGAATGTAACGATTCTAAAATAATAGTTTGACGTCATTCATAGACGTCACTATTTCTTGCTGTCCCATGAAGGTTCAGCAGTACACGTCATTTCGATACTTTACATATTTTCAGCTCGAAGTGTCACTGCAAAGTTCGCTTATATGCCGAGAAGAGAGGAAGAAACTGAGAGCCCCGGCTGTCGTGAAATATATTCAGTCACTAGCCCAGGATCAACTTTTCCTTTGTGGTAGATATATGAAACTGGCTCCATAAAGGTTATCGCCGAACATGGCAGGCAACTGAATTACCATGCAGATACTTTGAACGCGTAAGCCGCACGTTGCGAAAAGGTAACACAGCTCATAATATTTACTTCGCCGAAACCGTCAAGCAGCACGTTCATATTGTGGTTTGTGTTACTTCATATGTTATGTCATTTTGCACAGTGACGACAAATATTCACTTGGCTGAGGTTCCTTCTGACACTGGAAACCAGTTTGTAAAAATGCGTTCGTTGACTTGACGTTAGTTATGAAGCAAACTTGACTTTGTGTGTTCATATCTAAACAATAAAACGAATTTGGGCAAAATGTTTTATAGAGCTTTGATTTTTTTTCTGTGGGCAGAGAGAGAGAGAAAGAGAGAGAGAGAGATGAATGAATCAATGAAACTTTATTTTACAACGGTAGAGGCAGTTGACGTCAGATAGTCAGCTTTCATACCTGCCGTTGCTAAAAACTAAGTAATAACAAGGAATAACACAAGACAAACAAACAAACAAAACAACAAACAACGAGCAGATGTTGCAAACACACGCACACACATACACAATGTCTATTGATTTCAAGTGCTCACAATTTAAAAAAAAAAAATCAATAATAATTAAACACAAAAAGAGAGCAATAAAACAGCAGGCGAACACTCGGCATGCACTTGATCAGACAAAATTACTGAAATGGAATATGCCAGTGTTATGAGTGAAAAAAAGTGTTATAACTTTCATGACCACCCTTTACTGTGACATGTGAAGTATTTGAATAACTTCTCTTTAAAAACAGTGATAGAGGATGCGGTTTTAACATGAACCGGGAGGCTGTTTCATAATATAGGTCCAGAGAATGACAAACTACATTTAAAAATACAGAGAGAGAGAGAGAGAGAGCTAGAACTATGACGATATTGTACTTTATTTTACAACGGCAGAAGAAAGCCGTCGCTGTTGTACAGACTTGTTAATCTTGCTAACCTACAAAAGATCTTAAAATACAAAAGAGGAGTGGGGGGCACACGAGAAACCGTTTCAGTTCAAGCAAATTATTTTGAGCTCAAAATAGTGGTTCTTACTACCCGACCCCACGGAGGTTTTGAGCCCGTAGCATAAGAAAAAGCAACAATAGGAAACAAAGAGTACACACGCTGACACGCTTACGCACACACACAGACGCGCGCACACACACACACACACACACACACACACACGCGCGCGCGCGCGCGCCCGTTCCCGATGTAGGCACTAGTTGTTTTTTTTTAATCCAAAGATGAAATACCTCTTAAATCCAGTAAAGCCTGATATATTAGTCAGACTTTTTACGGCGTGCTTGTCAACTTGCCTCACTAAGTTTGGAAAACTAATGTACCTCTTAGCAAACTTGACGTAAGCTAATCCAGTTGTATGTTTTCCAGGGAAATCCTGTTTGCCAGACCCTTAGTTTCCGCTTCATAACTTGTACTAGTTCAACTGTTCTTCCACATGTACCCTACTCCATCGTGACACTTCTCAACCCACCTCCACATTCACTGTTCACGATTATGTTTCTGGGACACTTTTACCGGAAGTGCTCTAAACAACTTGTATTATAATGACTAGTGTCGCCCCCGCCCTCCCTCCCTCCCTCCCCCCCCTCCCCTTTCACCTTACAAGCTCGCTTTCGTATCATCCTCACAAGGTTTGAAAAACACGTTGGTTTAAACATTTTTTAAAAATTATTATTCATTGAAGGATCACCGTCAAGCAGTAAATAGCATTACATTGTAAAAGAGCACAACAAGTTAAAAACTTAAAGTATGTGCTCCTCTGAACCAGTTTACATAAAACCATGGCGGAGAAATTGGCGTGAAAAAGGACGTTCTGCCTATCTCAACTATCTCAACCGCCAACAGCCAACTGAAAAAAACAACAGCTTTTGTTGGCTCAGTGCCACCATTACCACACTGTCCCTGTCCAGGGCCGGCATGTTAAAGTCTGGGTTAGGGAGTTTATTCCCCGGGTTAGAGTCTAACCTCGAACTAAAGTAGCTCTTGGGTTAAATTTTCTGTTGTTTTTTTTTTGTTGTTTTTTTTAAATCAGGAAGCGGGTCCATTCCAGCAAGGTGCCTACGCCGTTATAGAAGGATTTTTGTCTTTCTTTCTTCGCTTCCTTTTTTGTTTAATTTTGTTTGGGGGTTTCTTTTGTCCTAGTCTGGGGTAGGCCCGTAGCCGTGGGTTAAATTAACCTCGAGTTTTACGTACGGGCCCAGGTGTCCAAGCGGTGTGATGACAGATACCACGAAAACAGAACGATCTTTGAGCATAAAAATGGTAGTATTAGCTCTTTTAACTTAATCCTCAATAGGGAAACTGGATAAATAAACATTACTCTATGTGTCGTTAGAATAGAAAGCTGCACACCCCTTACATTTATGTTTGGCTTGTTCTTCAACATTAGAATCTATTCCGTTTCACTTGCTATAATAATAATAATAATAATGAGTATTGTATAAATGGTAGTATTAGCTCTTTTAACTTAATCCCCAATAGGGAAACTGGATAAATAAACATTACTCTATGTGTCGTTAGAATAGAAAGCTGCACACCCCTTACATTTCTGTTTGGCTTGTTCTTCGACATTAGAATATATTCCGTTTCACTTGTTATAATAATAATGATAATAATAATAATGAGTATTGTATAGGCGCTTTACCCAATTACGTGATTCGGCTCAAAGCGCCGCGAACTGAACCCAACACGCACGCTCACATGAATCACACGCATTCTCCCACACACTGGACATAAACACGTTACAATCACGTGGTGCGAAGGGGTCAGCTCAGCTAGTTAATTTTCGGAATTTAGAATTGCATTTATTTTTCAAGTTTGGCGGGCTGAACATTTCCAAAGCAGAGGGGGAGGAAGCCGGAGTACCCGGAGAGAACCCCCGACGATCGACCCGAATGAACGGTGCCACATACGAGAAGGAACAATTCTTTGCCCCGAGTGGGACTCGAACCCCTGACCGCTCGAATTGGTGACAAGTCTCTTAACCACTAGACCACCGACCGCCCCGGTTATACAACAGAACAATAATTTTGTGGGGTTTTTTTGTGTTTGTTTTGTTTTGTCTGTTGCTCACAGACTTTACATTACGACCTGAGCAACACCGTACATCCGTAGCGAGACATCATCGATTTCGAAATTCGACGTGATTGCGAAGTTGATTACAGCAGGCCGGATGTCATCATCTGTTTATGATGGATTGTGGGAAACAGTGCGAGCCGCCACTGGAGATAAGACCGTTATTGTAAAAATGACAGGAGGAAACTGGAACAGCCGTTAAACCGAGCAGGGTGTAAGAATTCGCCGGGACACTCGCTCATCCAATCATAAAATTATTGCGGTGCATGTGGTTTTTTTTTGTTGTTTTTTTTTTTTTTTAGCAGAACGTCGGTGTGATTGATGTTTGTGTCATTCGAGGAAGTGTGTGTGTGTGTGTGTGTGTGTGTGCGTGCGTGCGTGCGTGCGTGCGTGCGTGCGTGCGTGTGTGTGTATGTGTGTGTCTGTGTGTTTGTTCGTCCGGGGACGGCGGCGAGTGGTTGCAGGGAGGAGAGGTTGCAGAGGAACTGGATACATTTTGTCCCTTCTAATTTGCGTACATTGTTTTCATATTTGTGCTTAAAAAAATAAATTTAAATTCACACCAGAATATTGATGCTATTGTAGAAATATGGGATGACTTTCCATACGATCTTCCCTTAATCTAGAACGTGTTGATTAGTTGAGCAAACACAGAACCGGCTAAACACGTACATTTCGTACCTCAGACCACAACGTAGGCTACTGCAGAGTGTAAAGAAACCTTGTTTAGTTAGCAATGCCAGTCACGACCTCGGACACGAGGAGCTGTCTAAACTCTAAGTAGTATGGCCTGGGAGGATTTTATGCTTAAACCCTGGTGCCTCCCAAATCTTCAGCCTTGCTAAACAGACAAATTTACATCGGCTGCGTGGCCCTGAAAGCAAATGAGGTTAGATACCACTCTAACAGGCTGGCTGATTCAGTGCACAGCTAGTCTAGGCGAACAGACGACAAAAAAATAAAAATAAAAAAAATTGGCGGCATTTTAGCTCATCAGTTAACCGTCTTTAGTCCGCCAGTCATCTTTGACGTAAGCGTGACCTAGTTAAATACATTAACTGTCACAGTGAAATCTTACACCTGTCTCCACATATTCTGTCTTCGAAGCTTTCGCTTGTCTTCGATCGAGACAAAACCGGATGCTGCCACTGTCGCGCTACGTGATGAAGTATCGTTGTTTCTCATGCAGTAGATCTGTCCCTGTTTCTCAGGATGATTTAGTGTTTCTGCTGAGATGCGCGTGACACTTATCAGTAACCAGATACTTACCGTACTCATGGGTAATGTACGTACATTGTATATAAAAAAAAAAAAAAAAATCAATGACGCATTTTCGAGGCAGAGAAACATATACGTTCTAAGTGACACTACAGTGAACACGTCGCCAGCTCACCTCAGGTCAGGTTCTGCTACCACTAAGACCTTCAAGAAGAATATCAAGACGCGTCTCTTCTCTCTTGATCAGTTCGAAGATTTTTTTTTCTTTCTCGTCATTCCTTCCCCCCTTCCCAAACACGCCCTGAGCATGCTACTGCCAGTGCATGGACGTTTTTGCTGCGCCTCACAAAATAGCCAATCATCATCATCATCATCATCATCGTAAGTAATGACCGACATCCGCTAGTAGAAAATCTAATCCCAACGGAGGCAACTGATTGTTCCTCTTTAGCTTCCCAGATGTTTTATCATGTTTCCAGTTCGGGTAAGCGGTTGGTTGTTTGGGAGACGGGGCTACGAGACAAAGGGCCGCACAAATATCTGGCCCCAGCCGGGATTCGAACTCAAGTCCCCAGCATTGAAAGTCCAACGCTCTACCATTCGGCTATCCCGGCTTCCCTTTTGATTAGTAAAACTATAAGGAGACATGCATGTGTCAGAAAATAATTTTCATCTTTTGGCTAAAACGGATGTTCCTGCGAGCGCGCGCGCTCGTGTGTGTGTGTGTGTGTGTGTGTGTGTGTGTGTGTGTGTGTGTGTGTGTGTGTGTGTGTGTGTGTGTGTGTGTGTGTGTGTGTGTGTGTGTGTGCGTCAGTCAGGAAGCGAATGAAGATCAGTGGATGAAAGAAGAGGCGGGCTAGGGGTAGAGGTAGATGTAGGGGTAGGGGTAGGGGGGTTCCGAGGGAGGACAGAAAGCATTTGGCAGTTTCTCGGCAAACCGCCATCATACATCCTTTTATCCAGCCTACAGGAAGTTACAAAAAATCACGGCATTGGCACTACACTGAAGATGGATGTTACCGTAGAGGCTTGCGTGTCAGACCATTGCTTTCCCAGCGACAGTCGGCCCCGAGTCGCCTCCCCTGCTGATTAGGCCGGATTAGGGGGAGCAATTTTGTTTCATTAGCTGGGCAACTTCTCCTAGCTGCCTGTATTGCAGGTAGACACGAAAACATGATGAAGGTTAAATGGTGAGTGTGGTCTCTGGGGAGGTTCACGACAGACCTTAAGCCTGCCTACCATTTTAACCGGTTTTGACTCACGCTTGTAACAAAGTGAGTCTATGTTCTATCTTTCAGTCGGCCCTCTGTCTATAGTCGGTGATCGGTCGTCTGGGTCTGACATACTTTCCAACTGACTCTTCGTTTAGGAACTGTGAATCAGTAGCGACCCCATATCTTTTTTTAAAAACTACTTTATTATCCCTTTCGGGAAATTCGGGCTGCTTCCCCCGGGGGAAGCGCGTCGCCGCGGTGCAGCGCCACCCAATACCTATCCTATATTTTTGTTTACAATTTTGCTGGGGGAGGAAAGCCGGATAACCCGGAGAGAAACCCCCGATGAGCAGCCCGGCAGCCAGGAAAAACCGGTATCACATATCACAAGCACGACCTGGGCTCGAACCCACGCTTCATCGCCATGACATTGGTGACGGCCGTTCAGTAGCGCAGCGACTAAATCCGATGCGCTACCTATTAGACCCCCGCTCACCCCTCATCTGGCGCAGTGGTAGCCAGTGACAACGCCTTTCTAAGCATATCTCTCTTAAAAATCACAGTCACAGGGTGACTGAGATTTCCATGCAAATTAAAATTTCCAAAATGTTATGGGTTGGCGATACTGTCTGCAACCGCAAACACCAGACCCCCGAACCTTGTAATTTTTTAAAACTGGTAAAACATGGCTTTTGACTTTTGTGCATACATTTTTGAGTGACTTTGCCCAGAGGACAAGGTCGTAGGGATTTGGCGATCTGCAGAGTCTTGAAAATCGTTGTTTTAGCATTTTTATTATTATTATTTTTCGAAGCAACACAGCACGGCCACAGCCCAAAAATGGAAAACGTTTTCATCAAACTTTTCTGCACTTTGTCGCAATATTGATTAAAACCTATTTATAGCATCACTCTCTATAGGAGCTGTTTTTTTTTTGTTTTTTTTTTACACGTGGAATCACCCCCCAAAAACACACACTGTCACATGCAAGACAGTCGGCTGGTTTATTTACAGACTTGGCTGTAAACTTTCTGGCTACGTTCTTGGCGTATGTGGAGCAAATAAAACAATTTCAGCGTCTCTGAAAACATCCAAGGCATGCGTCTAAGAAATGGATGTACATCCCTGTGAGATTTCGTTTGCTTTAGAACAGAGTGAGGTGTTACCGTACTAATTAATCTTTGCATTTGCTGGATTTAGCTGAATTTATTTTTATCCCCAGCGATTTCATACACTATTCAGTTATAGCGCATCCCACGTGTTTGACTCTTGTTCGGTTTTGGCCCTATGCCAAAAAAACAAGAAAACAAAACCCAAACAAACAAACAAAAAAACAACAACAACAAAACCCGCAACAACACACACACACACGCGCGCGCGCGCGCGCGCACACACAGACACACAGACACACACACACAGAGACACAGACACAGACACACACACACACACACACACACACACACACACACACACACACACACACACACACACACACACACACACAAGAAGAAAAGGTAAGATTACTGTTTCTTGACTGCTCTTACTGCAGAAAACATGAGTACATTAATTAATTAGGGTTAGGGTTGGGGTTGGGGTTGGGGTTGAATTAGTTATGACCTTTTTAGTGAGGCCGCTGGTGCACAACCCCAACAACAACAACAACAAAGAAGGAGAAGAAGAAGAAGAACAACAACAACAAAGAAGAAGAAGAAGAAGAAGAACAACAACAACAACAAAGAAGAAGAAGAAGAAGAACAACAACAACAACAAAGAAGAAGAAGAAGAAGAACAACAACAACAACAAAGAAGAAGAAGAAGAACAACAACAACAACAACAAAGAAGAAGAAGAAGAAGAAGAACAACAACAACAAAGAAGGAGAAGAAGAAGAACAACAACAACAAAGAAGGAGAAGAAGAAGAACAACAACATCAGCAAAGAAGAAGAAGAAGAACAACAACAACAACAACAAAGAAGGAGAAGAAGAAGAAGAACAACAACAACAAAGAAGAAGAAGAAGAAGAACAACAACAACAACAAAGAAGAAGAACAACAACAACAACAAAGAAGAAGAAGAAGAACAACAACAACACACAACAACAACAACAGCAGAGGAAGAAGAAGAACAACAACAAACAACACACAAAACAACAACAACAACAACAACGGAGATAGTGATCCGACTTAAATATCAGCACCTGACACCTTTAACCCATACAGGGTGGGTGGGTGTTTGGGGGTTTAACGTCCTTTTCCACCACATACTTAACCCGTAAAGAAGCCATTGCTACCATTACCAGGCTTTGTACAGGGAGAATTGTTTTGGAACAGTTGCGCTCGTGACTGCGCATGTCCGCCCGAAATAGTCTATGTTAGAGATTAGTAGAGCTTCGAATGCAACACACTGACGTTTGATGGCCGTGTGAACAAAGAAAACTCCACCGTCCGTATACGACGTCTGCCGTGTTTGTCGATTCTCGTCAGCGACACTGTCACCGGCTGCTGCGTTTTGGCTCCAATCAGTCAACGCAAGCCTGTCTGTGTAGGTATCTGTGTTTGTGTCTTAATCTTAGTGAGGTGATGCTGGACTCCACCAAAACAGCTGAGAACGATCTTTTAGCCAAAAACTAGGAGCAATGGGGTCTTCATAACATTTAGTCACCCAGCTTATTCTCGTATTCAGTCTGTCATTTCATTATCCGGAACACACTACATGCAACATACTTTGCAAGACGTCCTCGGGCGCATATCAGTTTTTCACGCCTGCGCTACAGCCACGGAAAGTATGTACATACGTGTTCATGTTACACTAGTGTGCACGTGACATCGTCATCTGTCAACTTAATGAGTCGAGGAGGGAAGGGAAAAAAGGCGTACCTTCTCATTAACTGTATGGCGTGTGGACTCTTTTACCAAGACGTTAGACCTTTGTGGAGTCTCGTCTCCACGAAGAGTGAACGTGAGAATTTAGCACCTTACAGGGCAGAGACGATAGTCGGTGACCTTTTCCAAAGACAGTTAATTCACTGCTAGAATTTCATGGACTTTTTGTCCTATCAATTTCACGCTCGGAAAGCTTCTTCTTTTTTGTTGAACATGTTTATTAAACTACTGGGGACTGCCTCATTCCGTCAGGCTTGCGTTCCTGCCGCTATTCTCCGTTGACATTTCATGGTAATGTTGACAGCGGTGGTAGCTGGGCCACACCTACATTTACGACTTTCGCTTCATTTGAAAAACAAATGTGAAGTGAATTAGAGTGCACAATGCTCACGTTTAACTTTTAAGAATCCGAGCCCTCCCCCCTTCCCTTACCCCCCCCCCCCCCCGCCCCCACCCCCTGCCAGCTATATTGTAAGACTGATTAAAAAGAGGAAGCCACCTCACACCAGCAGGAGCCACTTCAAGCCACTATTACCTCTTTAGAGCACGAGCCCTACTACCGCCTGCCCGCTGTATGACAAGACTGGTTAAAAAGAACAAGCCACTGCACACCAATAGGAGCCACTTCAAGCCACTATTATGCAAGACGGTGGGCCTTCCTCGCTGGGCCCAAGACCGCTGCAGATTGCGTAATAGTGGCTTGAAGTAGCTTCTAGTGATCTGAATATTTCAAGTCATTTTTCGATTTTTCCATGGGCTTTAAAGAGTTACTACGCAAGTCGTAGCCTTCCCCGCTGGGCCCGAGACTGCTGCAGAATAGTGGCTTGAATTGGTTTCTAGCGATCTGAATATTTCAAGTAGAGTTTTGCAAGGCCTTTCAGGAGTTATAGCCGTCAAAAACTTTGCACAACGTATTATGTTGGTTTTTTTTTTTTTTTTTTTAAGGCCAAAACAACAAAAAGCCATTTCATTTGTTATTTGTGTACAATACTGAATCTTTTGGCCACATCAGCTAATTTTGTTTTTCTTCCGGAACGAAAGATGTAAATTATGGAAGGTTTTAAAATTGATTGTAAGAATTTACTGTTTGGTGATGAAAAATGTACGCGCTTGCTCATATAGTGCATGTGTGTGTGTGTGTGTGTGTGTGTGTGTGTGTGTGTGTGTGTGTGTGTGTGTGTGTGTGTGTGTGTGTGTGTGTGTGTGTGTGTGTGTGTGTGTGTGTGTGAGACGAGAGGGGGTATGGAGGTCTCTTTCGGTAACACACACACACACACACACACACACACACACACACACACACACACACACACACACACACACACACACACACACACGCACGCACGCACGCACGCACGCACGCACGCACACACACAGAGCGTCTTACCACAAATCTCACCCCATTTGTGCTTAAGATCCGCATGACTTTATGTTGCTCTTTTTAGCACCGTTTAACGCCCGAATTCCCATATAAAACCCATAAAACTGTTATAGTTTAAAATAAATGGGAGAGCGTAACGTCACATCAGGCAGTCTGTGTGTAACCCACTGGTCTCTCTTCACTGTTAACTGCCATATGACGTGTCGAGCGCTGAAAGTGCAACATGCCCCTGTACGCTCCTATAAATGTCCTGTCTTGGTGACTACGTCATAGTCGTGCCCTACGAAGCAACAGAACAACACGTAATGGGTTACGGGCACCTTGTAAATTTCATGCACCTCTAGATCATGACTGTGTGAGGGGTCGCAAGTATGAGTAAACCACCAGGACACTATTTGTGATTAACTTTACTACACGCCCACGATGTGAGAAAGGGGATTATTGCGATCAAATGCGTCGTCTGTATGTGGGTGTATCTGTGTGTGTGTGTGTGTCTGTCTGTGTGTATTTGGCGAAAAATTCAAATTCTTCTACTCAGTGGTTGAGTGTTGCAACTCTAGCAGTGACTTGATACTGATTTGCGTCACCCGAAACATTCTGTTGGCTCAGAGCCAGCCTGTGAGATGCTGTCACTGTGTAGGTGTTCAGTGGCACGATGCTTGACACGACCAAACAAATTCAGAGCGATTTGTAGCCTAAAAGTCTTTCGATATGGGCCTTTAACAGATCGATACGATAAACGTGCAATCGGCCCTGCATTTCACTAAGATGTAATTTCATCAACAATCCTATATTCAACCCAAACAAACACAAGGATGAAATTTCAAAGGAAGTAATTGCTTTGCTCAGGTAATACATTTTGGGAAAAAAAACTCATTGATTCTTCAGATGTTTTGAGCGCAAACATGCAATTTCACCCGAGGCCAAGGTATTTCAACAAACACTCATTCTCCGATATTGCATCCTTACCTAAGATGGTATCGTATTTACATAATTGATATTTTCGAGTATTGCAAAGACGGTAGGAAATAATTATCACTCTACGGAAAGAAGCGAATGTTGTTCGACCAGAGAGATGTTCTGTCAGACAGCGCCTTTTTGTCTCGGTGACGTACAATCAAACACTATTGATCCGCTGCGCTCTAGTGGTACAGCTAAAATGTGTCACCCACAGTCGTGCTTTGTTGGGCACGAACTCTTTCCTAATGAAGAAGAAACCGTCGTGCTTGAGATCCACTTTTATCTCTTAATTCTTTTACCGAGAAATGTCGACCTAACTTCAACAGTTCTTATCGTCTTACCCTGGTAGACAGCTGGTTCAGACTCCAGCACTTAATCCATTTGTCCTAGTTTCCCCAGCCTTTTATGCACAATGATTAATGGGGTGATGACTGTTCTAAAGAGGACTAGATACAAAAAAAGGAAATTTAAAAAAAATGAACTTATCTAAGTGTACTGGGATGTGCACTTTTCGAACGTTCCTCACTCACATCTGGAGCAGAAGAATAAGTGTCTCTTGTGCACTCTTCAACAGTCTACATCAAAAATGAAATTCTCAGCAGGCAATTTTTAATGCAGTTGTTGTTCATGCAGACATTTAAAATGTAACGCGAAAAGTATTTGAATACTTTCGATTGCCTCTCCTCCCCTACCCCTGCTCTCTCTCTCTCTCTCTCTCACACTCACACACACACACATACACACACACACACACACACACACACACACACACACACACACACACACACACACACACACACACACACACACACACACACACCTTCCAACCCACTTTCACCGGTACAAGTGATAATCCTCTGTAATACCCCCAGTCCCACCTTTCCAACAACGACCAATTGATGTCTCGTAATCGACTGTTCTTTTTGAGACTTCCAAAGACATTTCCCTCACACCAGCTGGGCTTCATTGATCAAGTATTGAAGACGACGTTCTGAGTCTGGCCCCATCTGGGAGAATTTCCTGTCTATGAGCACGTGTGGGCGAAAAGCAAAACTGGCGGGACTGGTGGCAAACCTCTGGACGTTCTGACGGACGGCAGACTGACGAACAGCTAATCAGCTATTGAACGGGACGTCCTGATATCGGCCTCAGAGGAGGCCGCACAATATCACGACACAAGCCGAGGGTAAATGTTAGCATGGTCTTTCATATTTTCATTTCCCGTTTGGTAATGACCCGCATTATGTTGCCCACATTTGCCGCCCCGTCTTTCTGCAAACTTTGGCTGCCCTGACATCGTGGCTTCACGTCCGGCTGAACGATTTTTGTTCTTGGTATGGACTGCGGGGTTGTGGTTCGTGGTTGACGAAATGAATTCCCCATAGATTCATTTTTCGAAGTTTGGTTTGTGAGGTGGATGCTTTGCAAAATTGTCGTCTGCTGTTCTTTTTCTGCTGTGCACGCCCACTTTTGATTCGAGTCCCGCGTCTTCTCCTGCCCCCCCCCCCCCCCCTTCCCTTAACCCTCACGTGTTTGGCCCTCTCAGAAATAGACGACTCCACTCGGCAAGCCCCGAGGCCAAAGCCCCGCCCCTTTGCCGTGTGTTGGCAAAACACAGTACGTCCATGACGTCATTTTATGAAAAAAAGGGTGATTTCAAGATGAAAGCGATTGACGTAATGGTCTATTTCCTCAAATGACGTCAATGGACTTACTGCTATCTTTCCATGTTTCAGTCATATCAAACTACACGCGCTTCCCTCGTTGAAGTGTCTGGCAAAACGTGTGCCAAACCATGCCATGTCTTGTGCTCATTATGCCGCGGGACACAATTGGCTGAATTCTGGGGACTCGGCCCTTTTGATTGACAAGAGTGGGGTCGTCCATTTAAACTTGCGCAAGATGATGAACATCCGTAGTTATAGATGGTGCCTTTGTCCAAGTGACTGATCTAACACGGCTCTGAGATTGCTGCTCACCAGGATCTGTAAGTTTTCTAGGGCTTAGTAACGCCGCGCAAGCCTTCTATTCGCCAAGACATTCAGATCCAAAATACTCTATTAGTCACGAAGGGAAATTGCTCTCAACTTCAAAATACTTTATCAGTTTGAATAGGATATGGTCATTTATTCCTGGGTCAAGGCCACGGCAGCCTCATGTTTTACTAGGCAGGATAACTGTTCACCGCCTCATCACTCGATCGCAAACTCCAGAAGTAGTGCCCCCCCCCCCCAACTGCTATTTGCGTCTCTCTTGCCACCTGCTTCCAGACCTGCTCATCTTTCCACATCACCCTTCCCCAGCATCAAAGATCAGGATTCAGTCCCCCCCCCCTCTCTCCCCCACCCACTCTCCCTTCTTCTCATCCACCCCCACCTCCCACCTCCCACCCTCCTTTACCCGCTCGACCATGGGGTGTCAAGTTTCCCCCTTAAACTGAGTAATCTCTCCCGTGGGTTCGACCATTCCTAACGACAGGCAGGCGCAACTGGAGTGGCGTGTCTATGGGATTACTCCGTCCCTCGTCAGCATGGCCTGCCAGCGTCAGTGTCGCCTTGCAAGCAGGGCTCGGATCGACCCGAACACTCATTACCGGAAATCGATTCCATATTTCCTTTCACCCCAGTCCATAACACAGTCGCCGGGACAGCAGGAGCGGGCAGCCTTGGACTTCTATCGTACTCCAGAAGAAAAGGGTGCAATCGCTCTTCAACTCCATGGCGAGTTAGGCCCTTTTTCTGAAGGACCGTAGACTTCCTTCATGTGCGGCGTTCGACGAAGATTCGTTGAGTTAAATACAAATCGCTGTCTGCTTTTCTGGTTCTTCTTTTCTGTCGTTGGAGACGGCCTCCTGTGGGGGACTTCTCTTCCAGATCTATACTATATAATTCATCTTTCTTTACATCTGGAAGGCCTGTGAAGTTTGTTTCTTTTCCTTTTTTTGAACTTCTTGCGTTTCTTCCTTCTCTAGGAGATCAGTCACAACGGCTTTGGGCAAAACTGTAAGCGGTTGTTCAACGCCGGATTACTTCGGCCGATCAATCAATCAATCAATCAATCAATCAATCAATCAATCAATCAATCAATCAATCAATCAATCAACCAATCAATCAATCAATCAAGTCTCTGCCCTATAAATACACTCCTACGGCAGCAAATAATGTTGACCACTCTGCCTTTTGCAAGATAGTGGATCCTGACTTTTTTATGGAAATCAAATGGACGCCGTACGAGAATCATAATCTGCCTACGCCTTAAATTTGCCCGACAAATTACTATCGCCAGTCCTTAATGGCAGGGGTGGTTGCCAGGCTGCTGAAGGCGAGTTGCACTGCCAAGTTACCTACTGACAGCGGGCCGATTCCCACCACACCTCTTGCATTCCGCGCTGCACAGCCAGTTACTCATTTCCAGCTCCGCGAACGAGCTCTGTGACTTCAGTCCGACGCACGACCTCTAGCCCTCGACGTAATACCCGCAGCAATCATACCACTCCTCTGTTTATGTATAATTTGTGTGTGTGTGTGTGTGTGTGTGTGTGTGTGTGTGTGTGTGTGTGTGTGTGTGTGTGTGTTTATATATATTCTTTTTCCGCCTTATGGCGAACATTCGTTATGGATGGTGTTAAGTAATATCCAATGCCTCTAGGGGGCGCCCGAATAAAATCTTGTCTTGTTATCGTTCGAGTGGAGCGCCTGGGATAGCAGCAATCAGATCACTCCTTTGTTCTGCTCGTTTGGAGCGCCTCATAGAGCAGCAATACAACTGGCGCGCCGTTCGTTCAGCGAAACGCCTCTGACTGGTTATCTGGCAAACTGAGTTATAGGTCCTGCGCCGGAACAACAACAACAACAACAACAACGACAAACCGCCTTTATTTCCGGTTTGTCGGTTTGAAACAAAAGGGGCCATTTTTCAACCAGACAACTAACTTCCACAGATTGTCACTAATACGTTCCTGCCAAGTAAAGATATATATGCGTGCCCGTGTCTCAAACCACGGGTAACAGCTTTAGCTTCCACCATCATCATTAGCTTGCTTTACGTCCTATGGCTTTTGGCCCTTAAGGACAAGTTGTTCCTGGCGTGTGTCTTTGGCTGCTTGGCTAGGCGAGTGTCTTTGGGGTGTGTGAGGGCTGCTCTGCTAAGCTTTGGGCAACGTCAGAGGGTCTCTGCTTGGCTTTCGAATGCCTGGTCTGGGTTTGTTTTTCAGTGCCTCAGTCTGTTCTGTCATCCGTACTTTTGCCTTTTAGATTATCACTGGGGTGTCCCCTCGCTTTCTGGTTTCAAAACCATTTTGTCAGATCTGATCTGACGATCGCGTCGGCCAGGGTTCTCATTGGCCTATCACCTAGGGCTTGGTGTGGCCTGAGGAAGTCTACCGTCTTCAGTGAGTATCTGTCTCTCAGGTCCCAGACCGGCTGGAGGCTGGTGGGCAGGCCATCACATCCGTTTACAATGTGGCGGACGTCTGGGGGCTGCCCACACAACTTCCACCAATCGTCTGTCGATACTTTTGAGTCGGAGCAGCACCGGGGGGGGGGGGGGGGGGTGCGACAAAAAACAAAAAACAACGCCCGTCCATCTTGTTTGACATTCGTGTGGACTGGGGTCGAGCGTCAGCAGCCCACAGAGTGTAATTTTAATGAGACGGGTTAGGGGTGGGTGGGAGGGTGTTTGGGGGTTTAACGTCCTTTTCCACCACATAGGGTGATATCAAAGACGGGGCAACGATGAAAAGGTCAGCACAAATATTTGGCCCCAGCCGGGATCGAACTCACGACCCGAGCGTTAGAAGTCCAACGCTCTACCATTCGACCACCCCGGCTCCACGAAACGGGTTAGGGAGTAAGAGGACCTGCATTATGAAAATGAATCCCCCCCCCCCTTTCCTGACTGTTTTTGAGTTGCTAAAAGTGCATTTGACCCAGATTTTTGTTTTTTAGTGCAAAGAGTGATGTTTGATGTGTTTTAAAATGGCAGCTTTGATTTGAGGGGTGACCTATTTTTGACCATAATTATCCTTGGGCGTGTGCCAGGGCATGAGTAACGGAGTGCACAGTTTTGCTTACGGGGCTGGGAAGGACGCCACACCGGCTTAGTATGAAAATTACGCTTTTGCGGCTTAAGTTGTGGCGTGCAGCTTGTGGACATGTGTTGCTTCTGGGAGCCATTGTGTGTTTTGGTTTACATAATTGTTTTCAAGGACATGTGCTGCTTCACCTGTGCCGATGGTGTATCGCCTTGTTGCGGTGAGATGGCTTGCGTGCTCCAATGACCCCCAGAGCTATGTGGGCGGGGGCTTCGGCCCCTGGCAGGTTCAAACAGGCTCACCAGGTCTGTGGGGTAGGGGCCAGACCAAACGATACACCCTGGTCCTCCAGGTTGGGGGGTTGTGCGATGGGTTAACTACCCTCATACAGAAAACAAAAACCTTAGTTACGGAAACCATCAACAGCAAAATTTACACCAACTCGGTTTAAGAGCTGTCAGTTGAGGCCCTAAGCTTCTCTAGGAGCCAAAAGGACTAAACGGTGCTGCCTCACATTTGTAGGAGCCAGAGAGCAGCAAAGAGTTGTATTCTGTGACCAGCAGAGCCAGTTCGCAGAGCAGGGGTATAGTGATCGACTGGCCCTGCAGCGGAGAATGCGCTTCTTGCGTCACAGTCTGTAGCGTGGTACAATCGTGGTATCACCTGCCAGTCTGGTTACCGGGGTGGGGAACAGGTTCTAAATGCCGGGATACATTGTTCATGGCAGGGCGGGGTCAAAGGCCTCGGCCAATCTGACGGCAGAGAGCGGGTCACGTGACCCACTGGGAGTAACGCCGAGTGCGTCGGAGCCGCAAATGTACTCGCTTCCTGATTTGTTTTGTTTCGATTTTTCCCCCCTCAGGAGAAGGGCACGGTACAGTGTGCCAAAGGAAGTCCGCGAGCCGATATACACGTGGAAAAATACATTTCTGTGATTCGCCGAGAAGTTCGACGGCATTCAAGTGTTTTTGTTTTTGTTTTTCTGCAACTGACAATGGCCACGCCACGTCGTGTGTGTGTGTGTGTGTGTGTGTGTGTGTGTGTGTGTGTGTGGCATGGCAGATGCACAATTTACCAGTGCATGGTCAAATATGTTTCATTGCAAAGTAAAGTTCTTCCGTTCGTTGTTTTTCTTACGCCGCGCTTCTTCTTCAGCAGCGTCCAGCTTGCAAGTTTGTGAGAGATTATGAAGGCCTGTGGACTGTTTATTGTTCCACGTTTTTCTACGTTAGTAGATCACACTGATGCGTGTGTGGGTAGGAGGGGAAAGCGATCCTGGGGTTAGGGGTGGGTGGGTGGGTGTTTGGGGGTTTAACGTCCTTTTCCACCACACAGGGTGATATCAAAGACGGGGCAACGATGAAAAAGCCAGCACAGATATTTGGCTCCAGCCGGGATACGAACTCACGACCCGAGCGTTAGAAGTCCAACGCTCTACCATTCGACCACCCCGGCTCCCCCTGGGGTTAGGGCGGGGGGTCGTTTAATAATAATATTATTAATCGCATCAATTAATATTTGGCTCAAAGCGTCGCGAGCTAAACCCAGCACGCACGCTCACGTGAATCACACGCATTCTTTCAGATACTGGACTTGAACACCTAACATCACGTGTTGCGAAGGGCCAGCTCAGCAATTTAAGTTTCGGTTTTTTATAATTGCATTTGGTTTTTAATTTTGTAGGCTGAACATTTCCAAATCTGAGGGGGAGGAAGCCGGAGTTCCCGGAGAGAACCCACAACGGTCAGCCCGAATGAACGGTGCCACATACGATGAAGAAAAATTCTTCGCCCCGAGTGGGACACGGAATCTGACCTCTCGCATTGATGACAGTCTTAACCACTACACCACCGACCGCCCCGTTTGGGGAAGGGGAGAACATTAAGAAGGGATCGGTAGTGCTGTTCGAGAAGTATCAAACAGAAATTTTTTTGAGGAACCTCTTAAAAAGAAACATCGCATAAGCGTTCGCCTGCACCATCAGAACCCCGAGAGTGCCTCCACCATTCAACTCCGCCGTGCAGCCCACACCACAGGCTTTAGTCTTCGCGCCATCGACTCCCTAACGATCACGGTGACGGAATCGATGTGATGGAGCTTGATCTCCAATGTCACACCAGCGTAAGGTGTTAACTGCTCGGACATGGCCTTTAGAAGACGGACCGCAAAGAAGCTTCGATCGGGCCAAGTGGGTTCCTCGGTCGGGCCATTTGAAGTTCTATCGCATTACACAAATCGGGGGCCTTTGAAGTTCGGCCGGGTTCCGATCCGCTAATCTGCCAGCGCCTTTTCTGCTTGATCATGGCGGCTATTCTGGAAGAACAAAAGGCGGTTGTTGTTTTGATCATATCAGAAAATGATAGGTGGATAGGGGGGATAAAGAGAAAAGGGAGGAGATTTTGTTAAAGTTTACTAACTGCGCATATTGCTGGAGGGTTTTTTGAAAGAGGGTCGCACGCAAGTAAACTTTCATGATTCTTTGTGTAAGGTGATGCACAAAAGGAAAAGATTAATGGGGTATTAGGTGCATGTACGTGCAGCCTCTATTTGCTGCCCCCAGGTAAGCCTTTTTTGTGAGAGAAAAAAAAATGGCAGTAGAGTCCTGTTGAGGTCAGCAAAATATAAGTCCCAGTGCCGGTAGGTTTGGGGCTGTGCACCAGTGGTCGGTATCACACACACACACACACACACACACACACACACACACACGCGCGCGCGCGCACACACGCACACACACACACACACACACGCACACACACACACACGCACACACGCACACACGCGCGCGCGCGCACACACACACACACACACACACACACACACACACACACACACACACACACACACACACACACACACACACACACACACACACACACACACACACACACACACACACACACACACACACACACACACACACACACACACACACACTCCTCCTCGGCTGCCGATTTCTGACTGCTCGTCATATCACACATTCTGCATTTTACGTATATATTAAACTATTGGTACTACTTAGTCAATTGTATTCTTATTGTAACATCACTATGTGTAACTTTCCTCCTCTCGCTGTCCGCGCACGTTAACCCTTTCACTGCCGCCGTTGCAGCATTTCATGAATCGCATAGTGAAAATGGTAAATCTAGACATTCCAGTAGTTGGGGGTGGGGGTGGGGGTGGGGAGGGGTGGGGGAGGGTGGGGGGGGGGGCTCTCTGGATGCAGTTTTTGATTCCCCCTGTTGACAGCAGAGTGACGTGAAGAGATGTTATCCCTGAGTGAACCGAAACGCGTCTGGCAGTGAAAGGGTTAACACTCTCTGAACACCCACCCTTTCATCAATGGACGACTCCACTCCAGTCAACCAAAAGGGTCGAGCACCCATAATTCAGCCAATCGTGTCCGGCGGTATTTTGAGCACAATACATGGCATGGTTTGGCAAACCTTTTACCAGACACTACAACGAGGGAAGCACCTGCAGTTTGATATGACTGAAATATAGAAAGAAAGCATTAAGTCCATTGAAGGCAAAAAGACCGCAAACTCTTTCATCTTGAAATCACCCCTTTCCCTTACGATGACGTCATGGACGGCAGAGTAAAGGGGCGGGGCTTTGGCCTCGGGACTTGCCCAGTGGAGTCGTCTATTTTAATAGATGTCCCTAATCTCTCTTGTGGCTAGGGCGTTGAGCCTCAAGATCAATTCAAGTCAATTTCCTCACCCTAAACCTAAACCGCTGCCGCTCATGTACATGTGGGCTATTGAGGCCTCTGGGGTTGATCCCCCAAAAAGCCATCCACCGCCTCACAACAACAACAACAACAACAACAACACAACTAAGGGTCGCTGGTGCATGGTTGGCTGCAGTCATGTGTTTCAGGCTCATGTTTGATTTACCAAACGTTTCTCGACAAGGTCAATATATACAGTGCTCTTGTCCACGAGTCCATGAACGAAATTCCGTGAACTTTAAGGATGTCAAAAGCCATATGTTCAAGCTAGATGCTGTGCAAAATTCCGACAGTTTGAATGATTTTGTGTTGAGTTATGCATGTTTTTGGAAGTGGTCCTTGACTTTTTTTTTTTTTTTTTTTTGGGGGGGGGGGGGGGGAGTAGTGTATAATGTATAGTGCGGTTGGTATCTCAGTCGCTAACGATTTTCGAAGTAACTTTCTATGGAACTACTTTTGTAGAGGGTTGTCGATGGCCTATGCTCCATGTGGAGCCAGGGGCCTAAGTAAGTAAGTACTTTTGTAGACCTACAGCAGAGAAAAGGTTATTGAGGGAGTTTTGGCCTAATACATTTTACAACAGCAAGTATTCCCTGTTTTTCTGTTTCTTCTGGGCGTGAAGTAAAACCAGCGTAAATCGATATTTTTACTGCTTTTTGTAAACCTGACAAGCCCTTTTCAAGGAATGAAACTGTTGGAAAAATAGCACTTTGACGTCATTCACATACGTCACTTTTCCCACTGTCTCATGACGGTTATAGGAGTACACGTCAGTTACCGAACAAGTTTACATCTGACATCATTGTCACTTGATTTTCTTGGAAGATATGTTTTAGTCTCATTTCTTCTTCTTCTGTTCATATCCCCCCCCCCCCCTTACATTTCCGCTCAAATTTTCACTTATACTTACGCCGAGGTCGTCAGCTGTTTCAGAATCATATCAACGGCTGATAAAATGTTAGGTCACAAGTTTTCAAACGTCTGTTTCCAATACATCTGCACAAAATCATAGTTCATAAAAAAAAAATCCCGAAAAGATTTGGCGACTGGATTGCCAAACACACCATACTAGTCTTCAGTGGTTCAGAATCAGCCCCGTTATGAGCACAGAACGCTCAGTTAAAAAACAACCATCCGAGAAATGCCAACATCACTTATATCACAATTTGTTTTGACAGACCGGAAATGTAGTAGTTTGGATGGCATTGATTTTTGACTAAGTTTCGGTACCTCGGAGGGTGCTTAATGATTTTGTGTCATGTCGAATCGTGTCTGTTTTTCCTCCATTTACATACAGGAAGACCTTTCAACTACCAATATCAGAGCCATGTACACCGGTTTTCAAATGAGAGAGAGAGAGAGAAAAGAGAGAGAGAGAGTTCTGCAGGAAAACCTTTCAACTGGTAATATCAGAACAATGTACACCGGTTTTGAAATATGAGAGAGAGAGAGAGAGAGAGCGAGAGAGAGAGAGAGAGAGAGAGAGAGAGAGAGAGAGTTCTGCAGGAAAACCTTTCAACTGGTAATATCAGAACAATGTACACCGGTTTTGAAATATGAGAGAGAGAGAGAGAGAGAGCGAGAGAGAGAGATACGGAACGCGAAACGGAAAAGAAGGTGTCATTTCACAATAAATTACTTGCTGCCTCTAATGTAAAAAAAAAAGGCCAAGTCTCAAGTTCAGTATTTGACATGCGAAACTATATTTAATCTAATCTCATGTTCACATAGTGGCTGTGACGTCGGTACAGAAAGCCAACTTGATCACCTGAGAAAAC
>JACVVK020000081.1:1557500-1562500 GCA_018292915.2 Batillaria attramentaria
GTATAGGATTCTGTAAGGCGCTTAGCGCTTACCAACGAATGGGCATCTTAGAAGTAGTCATTAATTTTATCATTTTTTTATTACCAGCAGATTTACCCGGCTTTGCCGAGTTCGGCAAAGGCAGGTCATTCAAATCTGCGATGCGAAGTCGCCAAACTGAACAATGAAGTTACTTCCCGTTGACCAGTAACCCGTACGTGCTTTGAAAATTTAGTGGAAAATGCGGATAACAGCGTAAATGTGACGATTTGCCGAGATTTTTGGCCCCGCCAATTCAGTCTTTCCGTGGTCCACCAGAGTATAACCACCAATTTTGATCGCGATGTGAGAACTCTAAATTAGGGTTAGGTGGGTTTTTTTTTTGCGAACAGACAGACAGACAGATAGATAGACAGACAGACAGACACTGTTCATTAATGTTTATTTATATATAGCGAGAGATTAAACATACCTCGATGGAAAATTTATTTTTGAAAAAAAAAAAAAGCCAAATGCCGACCAGCCTATTTGTGAGAACAGAAAAAAAACACCCACTTTTAGTATTTTTGTGTGTGCCTAAGCCTGACATTTCATCAGTTTGGAGGAAACTTCTGACCTTTCACGTGAAAACAAAACCGATTTGTCACTAGGTGACCCTAAAGTAATTAGTTCGTAGTGCCTACTTTGGCGCTCCGATGAAAAGAGATTTTTCTCGGTCGGGCTATGTTCGCGAAAACATAAAGAATTTAAATTACCGCGCTTGAGCTTTGCTGTCACGCAAAGGCGAGTGATACATGATTGTGCATAGCTGGAAGTTGGCCGAGCTGTTACAGTTAGTGATTATTCAGCCCCACTAAGAAGTGTTCGTAGTCCTGTACAAAATAACATGACGCACGCGGGGAGACACACACACACACACACACACACACACACACACACACACACACACACACACACACACACACACACACACACACACACACACACACACACACACACACACGCACGCACGCACGCACACACGCACACACACACACACACACACACACACGCACGCACGCACAGTTCTCTATCTCATCCAGGACTCACCTGTTGCCGTGCACCCAGCTCCTCCCTACCCGACCCAGTACAGATATGCACTACATTACCCCCACCCACCCACCCACCCACCCCCTTACTCCTCCGCCCCTCCCCCCCCCCCCCCCCCCCCCCCTCCGCATACCACTCATTCTTCTTTCAGAGTTTTACGTCTCTGTCTCGCTTGTAGGTACTTTAATCACTGGGTGAACCATCTGGATATTTACCATAAATTCGACCACTCGACACTTGCCTGACATGTTAATGTCCGCCCTAGCTGATAAACAATTAAACAGCGCCTGCCACAAATGTCCCACTGTCTGTGTTTTACAACGTCCGGCATTGACTTATTCCCAAAGAATTTACTGATCTTTTGTTTTCCTTGCTGATCTGAAAAATGTATTTATTTGCCATACTTTTCTGAGAAAAAAACAAAGCAAAACATGTACTGTTCTTGAAACTGTGTTTACGATTTACTACTACTACTACTACTACTACCACTACTACTACTACTTCTACTACTAATGATGATACTGTATAGGCGCTTTGCCCAGTTTTATGAATCGGCTCAAAGCGCCGCGAAGTGAACCCAACACGCACGCTCACGTAAATCACACGCATTCTCTCACACACTGGACATAAACACATTACAATCACGTGGTGCGGAGGGTCAGCTCAGCTATTTAAATTTCGGAATTTAGAATTGCATTTATTTTTCAAATTTGGTGGGCTGAACATTTCCAAAGCATTTAAGTGTTGTACGAAGCATAAGTTGTCGTGCCCTACCGTGTAATTTTACGAAACTGTGTTCACCTTTAAGGAGCTAATGTTTCCATTTTTATGCTCACAGATCGCCCTGAGCTGTTTTCGTGGTATCTAGACACAACTTAGACACCTGGACAGTGACAGCGTCTGTCAGTAACACTCGATCTCGCGGCGACCCACACTGAGCGCTCCAGTAGTGTAAGAACAGTCTTGGAATTTGAATGGTCAACCGCTCTCGCAAAGTGTAAACAGCACCAAGATAGAGTATTTCGATGGTACTGGCGCAACCACAAGCCAAACTGTTCCAAAACATAATCTGGCCTAACAGAGATGGAATTAGCCAGTTTAAACAGGTGAGTCAATTTATGTGTGTGTGTGTGTGTGTGTGTGTGTGTGCGTGCGTGCGTGCGTGCGTGCGTGCGTGCGTGCGTGCGTGCGTGATGATGAAACTTTATTTATCAACGGTAAAAGTTTTGACAGAAATTGTCCACTTTGTAAACTTGCCGTTGCTAATGCTATAGAGACTATCTACAAAAAAACAATAAGAAATTAAAGAATAGTAATATTAAAAGAGAAAAAAGTTTAAAAAGATAAATCAAAACAGAAAATGATGCACTAAACTACAGGAAACAAAACCATAGAGAAAATCGCCCATCAGGTCCAAACGCTTTCACACACACGTGCGACCTTTGTAAACACAAATCATATAATGAAATGGCATTGGAAAGTTAAAACGACAGGTTGCCGCGTGATGTACGCTACATGCGTACGTACATACATACAGAGAGAGAGAGAGAGAGAGAGAGAGAGAGAGAGAGAGAGAGGACCTTGTTATTATTTCGTTTAGCCGCTACAGCAACCGAGACATCTATATCTGCGCTCTGCAGCATGATATTTTTGAGTCTCCAACTTCCACACCTGCATATATACATACTTTCTTGTCTTTCCGCCTGGGGTCGCATTGCAGTGTGCGTGAAAAAGAAATATATCTAGCAGATGAACATGATTTCACGTAAGCAGTTCCTGAGTGGATAGGACGGAGTCAAAACCTCTGGGCTTTAGCTAACAGACCAATTCGGCGATTGTGAAACTGATGACTTTAAAGTTAAAGTTTTCTGGTTGTCTCACATCCGTCTTCCACCCGTCTTGATTAAAACTGAGAGGAGGAGGAGAGAGAGAGAGGAGGAGGAGGGGGAGAGAGAGAAAACGAAGAGAGAGAGAGAGGGTGGGGAGAGCGAGAGAGAGAGGGGAGAGGAGGAGAGAGAAAAAGAAGAGAGAGAGAGCGAGAGGGGGGGAGGGGGAGAGAGAGAAAAAGAAGAGAGAGAGAGAGAGAGAGAGAGAGAGAGAGAGAGAGAGAGAGAGAGAGAGAGAGAGCTTACGAAGGCAAGGAAATTAAACTCCAGAATCACATCCTTTACTATCAATCTACACTTTACCCACAGTCGTCCGGGCATTTCCATTCGTCCCAGCCGGACCACCTTGACAGACAAAAACACAGCGTCCTTGGAAACCAGCCTGAAAGCAAATTTAAAACCCTCGGGAACATTGCACCTTCAAACGAAGCAGGCAATACCGCTAATACAAATCCTGTCAACAAATAATTCTTCCCCGACATTTTGTATTGGGAAGCACTGACGTAGCCTCGTACACATCCGTTACCGGTCCGTTGTCATGGTTTCTTTTCGCACTCAATTTCTGCCCACCCAGTCTGCACAGAGGTCTTTATTGTCAACAAATGGTCATACATCATGGCGGTGTAGGACAGTCGCTGAATGTGCTGCCAGAGGTTATGTGACAGAGCATGGGAAAACATGGCTAAAATGTCAAAATATCAGTTTTGAGTTATAAATTTCGTGCAAACATTCAAACTGAAAAAAGAGGGGGGGGGGGGATCATTTTGAGTGCGATAGCTATTTTGCTATAATTGTTTGAAGCTGGGAGGGAAAAAGCGATTTGCGAGGACTGCAGAGCATAGTGAGCGAAAACAAACATACAGAGGGCGAAAACACACACACACACACACACACACACACACACACACACACACACACACACACACACACACACACACACACACTTTTCATCAGTCCAGAACAACGATCAAATTTAGCGTGCGAAAAGAAACTGCGCGGCCCTGGGCCGACCTGGATCACTACATGAGCAGCCGCTATCTAGCTCTGTGTTTTGCCAATTGCAATTGATTGGACGCGATTGGCTCGTGTGAAATATGATTTGCGACACGCGGCTCCTCGTGTTTACTCGCTGATGCTGAACAAATACAGCGTTATGAGTACTGCATGCCCATATCCCCTAGATGCCAAGTGTGATGGAAGCTGATTGAAGTTGGAGAAAGACAGAATAGAAATTTCCGGGGCACAATGTGTTGCTTGTTAAGTGTAAATTGATCACTGAAGGCCTGCAAAGTTCAGAGGTACGTGTTGTTGCTACCTCTCAGGAAGATGATCAGATAAAAAAGCCTGCTCTTAACTGGGCACAGCGCGCGAAACACACATGTGCACATCACAGTCGTTGCGCTCGGTGTGTGTACTAACTACAAAACTGAACACCGCTGTGCTCGGTGACAAACCGATTGAAGATGCACTGTCCGCCATGTTTGCGCGCCGAGTGACGTAGTACAGCCAATCAGAATATGTTGTGGAAACCACAGTCACAGTTGTGGCTATTTGAAATCCAGCTAAGGTTGCTGTGATGACGCCACAGCGGCGGAAACCCCCAAAATCACAACTGTGTCACAACCATGTTGGTCGGTAAAAGCTTTTGCATGGCTGGATTGCTGGCAAAATTTCGTATGCAAAATACTACAGCGAGAGAAGACGCTGGCCAGTCATTATATTGTGTCTGGGTACATGCGCCCACTGGCGAGGGAGACAACTACCATTAACTGCTAAGCACGTCGTCTGCTACAAACGACCGCCAGTGAGTTGAGAGGAGATAAAAGTCCTTAAATAAAATTAATTTAAATTATTTTCAATTTGGATTTTCTTTGACGTACCTTCTATGTCCTTTTTTTTTCATTAATCTTGAACTATACAAAAGATTAAAACGTGTCTGCTCTCTCATGTAAACCAGATAGATTTTGCTATATATGTTTACATCTTGTTTCAAGGAATGGTCTTTTATTTTGTAATGACCTGGCGGAGAAACACCTTGCTAATAGT
>JACVVK020000081.1:1567500-1597500 GCA_018292915.2 Batillaria attramentaria
TCGTTACAGTGAGATCCAGCTTATTTTCATGAGACGTTCATAGTATTGGACAAAACGTAATTAGACAAACTGTTTTTTTCCGTCCCTTTTTGTAAAAGGATCAGAATGTGTTCATCACAAAGCGCGTTCAGAATGGAGGAGCCGGGGTGGCCGAATGATAGAGCGTTGGACTTCTAATGCTCGGGTCGTGAGTTCGTATCCCGGCTGGGGCCAAATATTTCTGCTGGCTTTTTCATCGTTGCCCCGTCTTTGATATCACCCGCATGTGGTGGAAAAGGACGTTAAACTCCCAAACACCCACCCACCCCACCCGCGTTCAGAATGTGTAATTTTCGGCTTCCATACATGAAAATGTAATTTCAGGTCCTACACCATGGTGTTCTTTGCACGTAGGTTCAGCATACCAGTTCTACGGATGCTAAAAGTCGACATCTAGGAGGAAAAACACACGAAACCCGACCCACTACAGAGGAGCAACAGTTCTGTGCGTGCTGTGTAAGTAACATAATTATGAAGACCTTTTGGTGTTTGCTTCGCTAGATAAATATGTCTGTTCGCTAAATAAGCATGTCTGTCTGTGTTGTGGTTTGTTGAAGACAGAAGTACAGATAAGGCAAAAAAAAAAAAAATAAATACTGTTGTTTTTGGTAACCCGACCGACCCTATTCCCCCCCCCCCCCACCCTAAAAATTTTTTTGGCTGCTGGAAAAAAAAAAGAAGAAGAAAAAATACAAGCACGACCAGTTTCGGTTTTCATGCGCCTGTCGTCAGGGAAGTCATCGCGGACCCAAGATTAGAACGAAATATGGTAAGATAGTGTGTTATAATATTAAATACAGTTTCACAGAGCATCATTTCTTATTAATACATGTACCCTGTTTCTTTGTTCTTGGATATGTGTGTGTGTGTGTGTGTGTGTGTGTGTGTGTGTGTGTGTGTGTGTGTGTGTGTGTGTGTGTAAGGGGGGGGGGGGGGGTAAAAAAAAAACGGAAAAAAACCCTACCTACCCTACCCTATTTTTTTTTTAGCCATGTTACCAGAAACAACATTTTTTTTGGGCCTAATGATAATAATAAAAAAATAGCGAACACTATGTCACTTACAAAAACCAGAACACCCATCCCCGAACTCCACCACCTCTCATCTTAGCAAATGTATTACTTGTATGTGGGTGTAGTTGTTCCTTCCGTGACGGGATCGTTTCCCGCATGCGGCGGCAAAGCCCCTGCCCACAGAGTCTAACTGGTTGCTATCGGTCATTCATGGTGGAAAAATCTTTGGGGCAAGTGTGAAGGGAACCACAGCTGCATGTCACCCATGCAAGTACTGACCGAGGTCACCGTTGGTTAACTTTGCAAAGGAGCTGCGACCACCGAGACAGGTAGGCTAGCCGGGTGCTGAGGTAGGTTGGCGGTGCAGAGGTCTGTTTCCAGTGCGACTTCGCTTCAAAAGTTCCAGCGCTCATAGCTCTGTAGCAGGATGGAATCAGTTAATGTGGATGTGGATCCAGTAGGGTTCTTTGGAGTGTTTATAATGAACACATGCACACAAAAAAAATTAATGGTGTGGATTGGTTCACCTGTTTTGGAAATATCTCTGTCTCTGTCTCTCTGTCTCTGACTCTGTCTGTCTGTGCCCCCTCCCCCCCCCCCCCCCCCCCCCCCCACACACACAGAGGCGACGCACTTGATCGCAATAATCCCCGTTGCCGACTTCGTGGGCGTGGGCTTACTGATATTAAGAAATAAATAAAAGAATAAGATAACTTTATTTCGCCTCCCCCCTTCTCCCATTTATAGACACTACTATTGCTACTTCTGCTATAACTACTACTACTATAATTACTGCTATAACTACCACTATAACTACCACTATAACTACTACTATAACTGCTACTATAACTGCTACTATAACTACCACTATAACTACCACTATAATTACTGCTATAACTACCACTATAACTACCACTATAACTACTACTATAACTGCTACTATAACTGCTACTATAACTACTACTACTACTACTGCTGCTGCTGCTGCTACGGCCACTACTACTACTACTATTACTAGTACTACTTCTACTATCACTGCTAACTACTACTATAACTACTACTACTGTTACTACTACTACTACTAGCGGTTTACCTACTAAGATAATACTTACGCACCAAAAGATTAGTATGGAGCTGTCCATATAAAGATACGATCCGACCTGGGAGTACAGTTTAGCATACAATTCCCCAGGGCTAATGATTCAGGACAACATACAAAAGTACACTACCAAAAAAAAAAAAAAAAAAAAAAGGACGAAGAAGAAGAAGAAGAAAACCCCAGACATGTGAAATGTGTTCAATCTTTGTCTCTCAAGCACGGCAACTTTGATAATCTTAATGGCCCAATAAGCATAAACAACGCGTTATAATATGGGAAAGTAGACCTACCGACTCCTATTAAAGCTTCGAAAGTACTTACGTGGCGTATCCTAAAACTAAATAAATGTAAATGTCAATTTGTTATCACAATTATCCTAGTAATTATCCTAGATTTATCCACTGAGGATTTACATAGTACCGATGTAGCGCAGGTTTTCGCGAGAGCGCGCGCAGTAAAGACATAGACGAGTTCAATCAATCATCTGGCCGAATTGGATGAAAACAGTTTATGTGAGTATCCTTTCAACTGAGGAGTTTACGTGTGTATTTTCTCAGCCAGGTTTGATGAAAAGTTAACAATAATAAATAATAAATCACATTTATACAGCGCAATTCTTGAAAATGCATCAACGCATTCACACATCACTCATACACGCACATAGAACACATCCTAAAACAGCAGGCACCAAGTTGTATCACATATTAACACCATAGAGTATTTCGAACTCCAGTTGAAGAACCATGCTGACTGTACGCTGAATTTAGTTTTTGTTTTTGATTGTAAGTTGTTTGTTAGTTTGGATTACTTGAAAACTGAATTATGTATCAGTTTGGTCTGGAGGAAAGATACCTGTACGGTACGTACACATTGTTCTAAGGTCGATTTGACTGGTTGAGTCAGTTCTGTAGCCCGATCGCCATGACGAATCCCACGGTCTTCTCCAGATAATGACCGCTACCCCAAAGCTGCTCCTGTAACTCTGGCTCATTTGGTATAGTTCGTCCTTTAGGGGGTGCAAATGTATACCAGTCATGCGCAGGAGGTGCAAATAAACTCCAGTCGTCCACTAACGGGGCCGACTGTATCCCCGCACGCGGGAGAGGATGCAAGTGTACTCCGGGGTCTGGCGAAGTGAAGTCACGTGGCCGCTGACTTCGTTCTACGAGTTTACTTTGTGCGAAATATCGACGGAATTGACTGGTATACATTTGCACCCCCTAACGGGCGAACTGTACCAACTGAGCGTAACTCTGCGCCCTCTGGCCAGGTTTGACGTCGTAGAACATCAGGGGCAGGACAGCATTAAAGGCGTACTCATTCAAATCCCGTGTAACAAGTCACATGATTAAAGATACATAGCCTTTGGCGCAATCTGTACCTCGGTCACCTCGTGTTGTCCAGTGCGTACATGAATCACAATGACCAGAGCAGGAATACATTTCTGGTCTTGCGGTAGGGACTACAATTTTTTTTTTTTTATTTATTTATTTTTTTTTTTTTTTGGGGGGGGGGGGGGGGGTCACGATTTTTAACCGGAAAGTATGCGGTGGTCAGTAGTCTCACGAGATTTTGTATGCGCGTACTGTGTTAGCTTGCTACGTCATACGGTGTGAAAACGGTACTTAGTCATAGAGCACATAGACACGGGGTAACATAGCCATAGGTATGACCCGCAAAGACGGGCCTATGTTGCCTGTGCTTTATATTTCTGGCTGTTTTGTTGTTGTTTGTTTTGTTGTTGTTTTGTTTGTTTGTTTGTTTTTTGTTGTGTTTGTTTGTTTGTTTGTTGTTGTTGTTGGGGGGGGGGGGGGCGCAAGGGTTCTGTGGGAGTTGCTTATCATGAAGTGCTGTCGGATTATCGGTCTTGCTAATCATTTTCAGTCTTCCAGCACAGCGACCAGCAAAATGTCTGAATACGAGCTTGGAAGGAGAGGGTGCGTGTTCACGGTGCCTCACCGGTATGTCATGGCTGTTCTTCTTATGGGGGTGTTCCTCGTGGCCATGGGGGGAGGCCGTTCGAGCTTCGCCCTCGTCATGGCGCACGTCACTTCCGGCCAAGAAGCTAAAGCCGAGAACGCCTTGTTTCCACAAGTAAGCCATTCTATCCGTAACCGCGTGGATGATGGGGTAAGTACATGCATTTTAACCAACATTCTGCAGCTGTACCGTCTGGGTGTGTGCTTTGCAATTGTACGGTGGGCTGTCACTTTTTGTACGACATTTGTCTACAGATACAAACCGTTACATTCCCTGAGAAGTTTGCGTGAGATGATACCAAATCAGCTTTTCAGTGTTGACTCGTGTGGTGTCAAAGTAGTTGTCAAATTGCTTTCAACATATATCTTTTTGGACAAGTACATTAACAGACAAATGTGTGTGTGTGTGTGTGTGTGTGTGTGTGTGTGTGTGTGTGTGTGTGTGTGTGTGTGTGTGTGTGACAGTGTACAACCCTCAACACAACACAGGACCTACATGTAGTGATGAGTGGTGACAAAGTATTCCTCCTGCATGCTGTCTTCTACTCGGGCTTCACCCTCACCAGACTTCCAGGCGCCCTGCTGTCCACATGGCTCTCTCCCACACGGTATCTACACAACCTTGTCAAAACTGTCCCTGTAATATGCATGTATTAATTAATTAATTTATTTATATATTTATTTATCTAATTACCTGCAATAAAGCCCCAATTTGAAAATCTTGTATCTTTCAAAACTTCTATTATTTATATATTTATTTGTGTATTCTTTTTATTGCTGAATACCTTCGCAGAAATTTGAGTTCCTTTGTCGTAAAGGGCTGGGGAAGGAGGAGGGGGGGGGGAGGAAGGGGAGGGGAGTGGTACCTGGAGAAAACACAGAGGCCAGCCTGAGATCCACGTCTTTTTCGCAGCACGTACACTCTATTTCTGTCTCTCTCTGTACATCTCTGTCTGAGATGGCTCCACTCATCTGCAATACGTTTTGCACGACCACAATCTGCTTCGAAACGAAAATGAGATGAAAAACTCAAACGATCTGAAATAAACACGTGAACTATTTGCATCGGTCATCATTACCTGATGCCGTCAGATGGTTGACTGATGACCTAGTTTGGTGTTGTGCTGACAGTGTACTGGGCACGTGCGTCCTGTTGATCAGCGCCAGCGTCCTGAGTCTTCCTCTCGTTCTGCCCCTCAACAACACACCGCTTCTTTTTGCTCTCCGCTTCTTCCAGGGAGGGCTGGAGGTACACACACACACACACACACACACACACACACACACACACACACACACACACACACACACACACACACACACACACGCACGCACGCACGCACGCACGCACGCACACGCTCGCGATTCGATTGGTTGGGTTTAGGAGCGGCGACAGGAGATGGCTAGTTTTCGTGAAAGGAACTTTACTAAATCGTATTCATGGAAAACATGCTTACTAGTGACAAGTTTAATGTTAACTGCCATCGACATGACAAATCGAATTTTATAAAGTGAACGTTTTACATATTTCCCTTCATTGGAGGGGACCACTTGAATTATCTCAAGGGCTCTGATTCAATCTTCAGATCGAAATGGCTTTTTTTTAAACGGAATAGCCTTGCCTGTCAAAAATTGTGAAATCATTTTTGGCAAGAAGTTTACATTTTGGATTTTAACAGAAGTGAAAATACAAAATTAATTGCCACGCACGATAAGATAAACAAAGTCCACACGTTGTATATCTTCCTGAGGTTAAACGGCCTAATTCCATCTTTGCGAATCCAACATACGTTTTGGATCACTTTCGCTCACGAATGCGCCTGTACACTCGAAATACTCTATCTTGATGATTAGTACAGTTCTTAATGCGATACAATGTTGCTTACTCTTTCCGCGAGCGGTCGAACATTCAAATTCTACGGCTGTTGTTACACTACTGGAGCGATCAGTGGTGTCGCCGCGCCATCGAGTACGCTCCTGTTGGCTCAGTGCCACTGTACAAGTGTCTAAGTGGTGTGATGATAGATACCACGAAAAGAGCTCAAGGCGATCTTTGAGAATAATAATAATAATAATAATGAGTATTGTATAGGCGCTTTACCACATTTCGTGAATCGACTCAAAGCGCCGCGAACTGAACCCAACACGCACGCTCACGTGAATCACACGCATTCTCTCACACATAACACATAACACATGGACATAAACACATTACAATCACGTGGTGCGAAGGGTCAGCTCAGCTATTTAAATTTCGGAATTTAGAATTGCATTTATTTTTTTCAAATTTGGTGGGCTGATCATTTCCAAAGCAGAGGGGGAGGAAGCCGGAGTACCCGGAGAGAACCCCCGACGATCGGCCCGAATGAACGGTGAAAGAAAAATTCTTTGCCCCGAGTGGGACTCGAACCCATGACCCCTCGCATTGGTGACAAGTCTCTTAGCCACTAGACCACCGACCGCCCCTTCAAGAGAGTACTTTCAGTTTCCAGGGTGTCTACCAACCTGTAGTAGACGGCCTGGTGGCGGCTTGGTCCACACCTGAAGAACAGTCTCGCCTTGTGACCATCGTGTATACAGGTAGGTATATCATTACATGTACTTTGCTTTGTTACACTTGTTTGAGTGTGAAATTGTCACTTGTTACGTGTGGAGATATGTTGAAGAGCCCGTCGTCTTATCGAGGTAAAACGATGACACATAGGCGAACAACTCCTCACGTAGCGAGTTCTTACGGACTGCACGTTGTCTATCACTCACAGAAGAGATGTGAGCGCGTAGAAAAGTTATAACCGAGTGGAGTTTATTACAGCACTTCTCTGGTGTTACACCACAGGTAACATCACTATTGTTTAGTTTTGCCAATACAGTACGTCGCGTACCATATCACGAGCGAGACAGCTCGCGGGTTTTCAAAATCTCGTTTTAACTCTCTCTCTCTCTCTCTCTCTCTCTCTCTATATATATATATATATATACTAAGGTGGTGTGGATGTTGGAACTCGCTAGTCATCATCCTATTGAGAGGAACACTATCGAATTCTTTGTAGTAATTGTTACTGTAAAGTTTTTGGACAATGGCCTAGTTACGTTTGTGTTTTCCAGGACTCTTCTTGGCTCCTGCGTTAGCTCTGGTAGTGGCTGGCACCACTCTGTGTTATGTGTCCTGGGATACCCCATTCTACACGTACGGTAAGACCCTCCTCTGTCACAAGTGATCATTCTAGACCACAACACTTGGCATCCTGTCTTTACTACCTTTCTTGCCACCCACTTTCAGAAGCCCTACCTGCCTGTGCCAAATATCCTCTACATTACTTCTATGGCAGTCTCGGATTTTTTTCTTTTTCTCTTTTTTGTGGGGGTGGGTGGTGGTGGTGGTGGTGGTGGTGGTGGTGGTTGGAAGTGGGGGGGGGGGGGGGTTAGCTCAACGTGATTGCGTTGGACGTTTTGTTTAAAAATGAAAAACAACAACAACAACATCAACAAAAAAACATTTAACCGCAGCGCCTTTTCTTAAAATATTAACTGCCCTGGTCTTACCTCGAGAAAACTCGAAAATTGCACTGGCCCTGGTGTTCGCAAAAACACGAAAATGCCAGTCAGCCTAGCGTTTGAGTAAACTTATACAAAGAAAATAATGTTGCTTTTGCTGCTCGGCGGACATTGTACCGTGTTCATTCGTTTTTGTATTACATCTCGAATGTTTTACGTCTGTGAAGTTCGTCCTTGTTTTAGTTAGGCCATGTTTTACTTTTCATAGTGACACTGAGTTTTTCTTTTTTTTTCCCTGTCTTTCATAGGTCTAGCTGGCATAGTGTTGAGTGCTGTCTGGTTTAAATACGCTTACGACACACCGGATCAACATCCGGGACTTTCTCACGCCGAGCGAGTCCACCATAAGAATCATGGCATGGCTGTCCGGCAAAGCTCTAAAAAAGTTGTGAGTATGATGACGTGGCGTTCTGACCTTTCGGCTGGACCCTTTCTTCCTCTTGCTCTGAAGAGTAACAGAAGGGCCGTTAAATTACTATTGACGTTCATTTCTGCTGATTTGTTCCGTTGCTTGGTTCGCGCACACGGTTGTGTATCCTGCAGTGGGTGGGGTGTGGGTGTTTGTTTGTTAGTTCAGCGTCCGTTTCCGCCGCGTGTGGGTGATATCAAAGACGGGGCAACGAGAAAAAGGTTAGCATAAATATCTAGCCCAAGGCATTCATGCAAAGAAGGGGGCATAACTTCTTACAAAAGTGTAGACTTTATGTTAGTGACAAATTCAGGTAAGGGCCAGTCTTGTGCATGTGTGCAGTCGTAATCAACATTTTGCATAAATTGACTTTGTATCACGTTAAGGCCTACAATAAGGACAGAATATTCAACGTAGAAATAAAGTAAATAGAAATAAATCTCAAAGCCATTTTGTGTCTGTTCCTCTAGTTTCTGTTTTCAATTCTGGGTTGACATAATTTATGTATTTATTTATGTATTTATTTATTTATTAATTTTTTATATTTATATATTTATTTGTGTTTTTTTTCCCCGCGCCGTGTATGTCAGCATGTCAGCACAGTTACCTTTTGTTTTTGTTGAAGTTATGTCCCATTTGTCTGTGTCCTGAGGAAGGCGAAAGCCGAAACGTTGACCCGTGCCGTCCTTTTTGAAAGTTAAGTGGTTTCTGTCCCTTTTATGTCGCTTTTATTTGTCTGGGTTGACTGTCGTGAAATGCCAGCCCCCCCCCCCCTCCTCCCCCCCCCCTTACGCGGCTGTGGTGTATAAATCTAGTTTCAGAGTATCCCTTGGAGATGCATTATGACGTCATTTCCTGTGTGGGCGTTCGTGATAGCCTCGTTTTGTAAGACAGCTGTCTTGACCACGCTGATTATGGCGGAACCGCAGTACTTTCTGGATGCCTATCACATGAACTCTGCTGACGTGAGTTGAGTTGATAGTAGTAAAGTAGAATAGTTATTTCCCAAGAGAACAAAGAAGTAGTTTGGCGTATTTTTCCAGATGGTGCGGTCGCTGTTTGGTTGTTATTGTGGTTATTGTGGTTAGTGGTTGTTTCTCATGCTGCTGTTATTGTGCAACCTTCAACCAGAAATCGTCCAAAATTACAAAAGTCATTTGTATCCCGTTTTATTATCTACAGAAAATTGACAGAATCTTTGCGTGTGTGTGTGTGTGGGGGGGGGGGGGGGGTGCGTGCGTGAACAGATCGGCTTGATGGCTGCGGTGCCGCACGTGCTGCTCGGCGTCACGTGTTCTGCTGGGGGCGTCCTCTCTGACTGGCTGCTCCGACATGGGTTCACCGTCACTGTAACGCGCAAGTTTATTTACACTTTTGGTGAGGACCATACACAAAATAACCTACTATTTACTCAAACAGTGAACAGAGTGACGTTTACAAGAATATAAGAATACCAAATATGTTCTCGGCGAGCAGTCAACAAAGGCAGCACTGCCGTGTACTAGTTATAACCATGGGCCCTAAAATTGTCATGTACGTCCTTGTTATAACACAACACAGTAAGTCAATGTTGGGGCGGTCGGTGGTCTAGTGGTTAAGAGACCTGTCACCAATGCGAGAGGTCAGGGGTTCGCCGAGCTACAGCCCGATTTTAACGATAATACGAGTGAGATGTTCAGAACAAGGCAAACTAAAACCCCGACTGTTGCCCGCCGCGGAACAGACACATACAGCTACGTCAACAACCTGTGCCAAGCAGCAGGTGTAGACGCTAGTATGATAGAGAAACAGTGTATGCCCATTTCCCCCCCTTGGATACTCAACACCCCCGTTATTACAACTTCTATAAGTTCATACACGAAGTCCACCCAGCCGCTAATTATCGCCACCGTCGCAAAAGAAAAACTAGACTCAGAACTAGAAAATCACTTCAAGATCTTTACCGACGGCTCCAAGCTAGACAATGGCCAGGTCGGGTGTGCCTTTGTTATTCCCAGCGAATCTGTCTCTCAAAAATTCCGACTCAATAACAAGGTATCTGTGTTCTCTGCGGAACTCTTCGCTATTTCAAAGGCCTTGTCCTATCTCGAACACTCCCCGCTACCGGACACTAGCAGACCTATTGTTATACTCAGTGACTCCAAATCTGCCCTGCAAGCCCTAGAAAACCCCGGTAAAAATCGGGCTAGCATTATACACCAATGCCACCAATCCCTACACAAGTTAAAACAGAAAGGCTTCCACTTAAATCTGTGCTGGATTCCTAGCCATGCCAATATCCGCGGAAACGACCTTGCCGACTCCGCGGCAAAATCAGCCGCCGCACTACCCGAGGTGACCAACAACATCGGTCTCTCTGTGTCTGAGGCTTGTAGCCTACTGAGAATGGCAAGTGCACAAAAATGGAAACAACACTTTATACATTTAGCGGAACTAAAACGATGGCCTGACCCCAATGTTGTAGGCAAAAATATAGCCCTGCCCAATGTCCAGCCCCGACTCTTTCCCCTGTTTTACCGTTTGAGAACACAAGCTTTCAGATCAGACTATCCCCCAAAAAATTGTATGTGCGGAACAAATTTTAACTATGATCATCTATTCACTTGCCAACACCTAAGAGGTCACTTTCAAACCACAATCAACATTCTAAATAAGAACAACATGCGTCTGACCCCTCTCGTGATGTCATGTAAAGACGAAAACAGAAATATTACGACTGCGTTTGTGAGGGACGTTTTTAATAGCCCTATAAGTTTACTTATTTAGTTGTTTTTACGCTCAAATGTATAAGTATCACCACTATCGCTGAGTGCGTGCGAGCAGCTGTTTGTATGTTTTATGTACACCCCATTGAGTGAGCATGTGATTGTTGTTTTATATGTGTAGGTGTGTGTGGCTGTGTGTGTGTGTGTTGGAAGAGAGAGAGAGAGGGAGGGAGAGAGAGAGAGAGTGGGAGAGAGAGAGAGAGAGGGAGGGAGAGAGAGAGAGAGTGGGAGAGAGAGAGAGTTGGAGAGAGAGAGTGGGAGAGAGAGAGGATTTTTTATGTGTGTGTACTTTTTAATTTATTTTACGTATTGTTAGTTGTTAATAATTATGTACATGTCCTTTTAAAAAGTGTCTCTATAAAGATTTTGTAATTTTCTTTGAGACGAAAATAAACATGAAGAAGAAGAAGAAAGTCAGGGGTTCGAGCCTCACTCCTTCTGATATGTGGCACCGTTCATTCGGGCCGATCGTCGGGGGTTCTCTCCGGGTACTCCGGCTTCTTCCCCCTCTGCTTTGGAAATGTTCAGCCCACCAAATTTGAAAAATAAATGCAATTCTAAATCCCGAAATTTAAATAGCTGAGCTGACCCTTCGCACCACGTGATTGCAATGTGTTCATGTCCAGTGTGTGAGAGAATGCGTGTGATTCACGTGCTGGGTTCAGTTCGCGGCGCTTTGAGCCGATTCATGAAATTGGGTAGAGCGCCTATACAATTATTATTATTATTATTATTATCATTATTAATAGAGTCATTTGATATTAAAGGGGGGGGGGGATTTCAAGATGACAGACGTTGACGTTTTGGTCTTTTTTCATAATACGACGACACGGATTTACGGAGTTTTGTCATTATACGGCAGAGCGAGTGCACGCTCTCGCGGAAGCTGTGTGTTTTATGCTGGTTAATTCATCCAGATAAACTTGTGGTAAATTATCAACTGTATCGGCTTCCACTGTTGTTGTTACAGTCGCTAAAATGTTGCTGTTGCTGTTGTTGTTACAGCTGTTGTTGTTGTTTCTGCTGCTGTTGTTGCTGTTGTTGTTTTTAAAGCTGTTGCTGTTATTGTTGTTGTTGCTGTGGTAGTGGTAGTTGTTGTTGTTGTTATTGTTCTCATGACGTTAGGGGAGCCGGGGTGGCCGAATGGTAGAACGTTGGACTTCCAATGCTCGGGTCGTGAGATCGTATCCCGGCTGGAGCCAAATATTTGTGCTGGCTTTTTCATCATTGCCCCGTCTTTGATATCACCCGTATGTGGTGGAAAAGGACGTTAAACACCAAACACCCATCCCACCCTCTCATGACGTGAACTGCACTCCCCTGCAGGTTTTGGGCTTGAAGGACTGAGCCTCCTGAGCCTGTTCTGGGTGAGAGAGTGGCGTCTGGCAATCACCGTCATCAGTGTGGGTACAGCCCTGGGGGGACTGGGAGTCACAGGTGAGACTATACAAACACCAAGTATTTTTTTCTTCTCCTTGCTGCTCCATTTGCTGTTGTTGTACCTTCTTCAGATTCCGGAAGCGTTGGCGCACGTAAAACATTGTAACCATTTACATTTTGAAAGTATGAAATGTCAAGTGGGTTTTTGCATGCTTTCGGTTCATTTCATAATTATGAGTTCAGTTCTGTTCTGTTCACTTCTGTTCTGTTCAATTCAGTTCAGCTCAGTTCGGTTCAGTCCGGTTCAAATCAGTTCAGTTTGTTTAGTTTAGTTTAGTTTAGTTTAGTTTAGTTCAGTTCAAATCAGTTCAGTTCAAATCAGTTCAGTTCAGTTTAGTTTAGTTTAGTTTAGTTTAGTTTAGTTCAGTTCAAATCAGTTCAGTTCAAATCAATTCAATTCAATTCAGTTCAGTTCAGTTCAGTTCTGTTCAGTTCAGCTCAAGATCACACGTTTGTGTTTGGAATAGCCGCCCATACACACTGCGTCATCTTGGTCGGACATTTCCCCGGCGTTGTCTTCAGATTTATATCTGAAACCTAAGTAGCTAAATTTCAGCGCAGACAGACACCACAAACACGCACGATCGGTTAGACTGTCTGGGAGCCTGTTGCAATGTATGCTTGTTTCTTAAGGGTCTTGTGACGCCCTTTTAGGGCCGTTTGTCTACCACTGTCTCTTTGCACAGGGCCGGATCCGGGGGAGGGGGGGTGCTTTGGTACTACAGCCCCCACCCCCACCCCTTCGGAAGTAGCATCAAACTGTAAATAATTGTTTAAAATTAAGTTGTAACGCTTGTGTTTTAGTGCCGTATATAACAACAGGGTTGGGTTTTTTTTTAACCTTAGTTGCATGCGGATCGCATCAGTTAAAAACTCAAAAACGTCGGTTGTTGTGTTTGGCCTTTTATAAGACCCGGGCAATAGGCAAAAAAACAACAACCAAAAAAAAAAAAAAAATCTTAAGCACCCTCCCCTGAAAACTGATTGATCCGGCCCTGTTGCACGTCTGTGCTCTGTTTGAAAGTATGTTACTGGTACAGTCACACCAAATTATTGCTGACAACAGATATGACGACTTTGGTGTGAATGTTGCAGGCTTCCTCCCTCTGCCTATGGACATGGCTCCCCAATACGCAAGCGTTATATCGGGACTAACCGTCATCGGGACTGTGGGTGGTGTCGTCAGCACACTCTGTGCTTCCGTCATCGCTGGCAGAACGAGGGTAGGTCAATACACAGGGCAGGGGCGTAGGAACCACGGGGGCCCTTGGCCCGTTCGATTTTTGGAAGGGGGGCCCGAATATCTTTGGGCCCCCCTTGCTTTTGATAACAGGAGAGGGGGCCACCAGTGGTGCCCCCCCGCCCCCCGCCCCCCGCCCCCCCTTGTTCTGCTGTCGCAGGACACAATCCTTGGCAGTCAAAACACACACACACACACACACACACACACACACACACACACACACACACACACACACACACACACAAACCTCCCCCCCCCCCTCTTCACCCCGGCCGTATGGCTCACCCGACTTAGTGGGCCCCCCTTCCTCTCAGCATCTTCCTACGCGCCTGCAGGCTACACACCACAGATACGGATTTCAAAGAGGGTGGGTAGGTGGGTGTTTGGGAGTTTAACGTCCTTTTACCACAGATAAGGATTTCAAAGAGGGTGGGTGTTTGGGAGTTTAACGTCCTTTTCCACCACATAAGGGTGATATCAAAGACGGGGCAGCGAGAAAAAGGCCAGCGCAAATATTTGGCCCCAGCCGGGATTCGAACTCACGACCCGAGTATTGAAAGTCCGACTCTCTACCATTCGGCCACCCCGGCTCCCCGGGATTTCAAAGAAAATGCCATATATTCCTGTGAAGCGTAACACTGCGTATGCCACCCTAGAAATGCTTTAAAATTCACAAAAAACCCACAAACACCCAGCAGCCAAAGACTCGTGTATAGTTATATTTAAACAAATTCCATTGTTCAGATTTTTGGCAATGCGACCACCTACCCCCTCATTCCTCTGTCGTCAGCTAGCTCTTGTGCCAGCCGTGCAAGAATACAAGTAGTCCATATGCCGGGCTCATTTTTCACAATTACCTGGCGTGAAAATTATTTACAAAGCCAACAAACAGCCCCGTTAAACACAAATGAAGCGATGGAGGCTGGTTGGAAGAACTAGCGAGAGAGGTATAACAAAAGAAAATGGATGGACAGACAGTTTATAAACCTTTACAGAACACGCAATGTTTGTTTCTTCGGCTGTGAAAACAGTCACCAAAGCCTAGCGTTTGCTGTTAGTGTCACTGATGCCATTCTCGTCTCACATTCTCGTGTTCCCGTTGACCGACAGACTCTGGGCGACTGGCAGTTGTTGTACCTGGTGATGGGCGTCATCCACCTGGCCGGTGTCCTCGCTTTTGACCTCGGGGTTTCCGCCGAGAGACAGCCATGGGCACACAGCCCGGACAATCGCGTGACCCTCCACCCACCCCAGAGTGACGGGGTGCGAAAGAGAGTGGTGAGGGAGGGTGGGGAGGGAGGTTCCGAGAAGGAAGCAGAAACTGTTCTGGACGATCATGTGGAGCGAGAAACAATGCCTCTTTTAAAGTGAAACGAGGGACGTGTGTATGCAAAGTGATCTGCACAAGTACATTACTACGTGTATGTGTCGTGCCTGATTTGTAAAATTGCTTAATAAGATAAGATAAGATAAGATAAGATAAGATTACTTTATTGACCCCTCATGGGGAAATGTCATATCTGCTCAGACACAGCGACAATACATTAAAATTCTGCGCGCGCGCGCGCACGCACACACACACACACACACACACACACACACACACACACACACACACACACACACACACTTCTCGCATGCATGAAATAAGCAGTGATATGAAATGATCTTGATTAGCTGGCGAAATCATGAAATAGGCAGCCACTTGTAATGAGTATACTGACCAGGGTTCACACCCTTGTTTTGAACACAAGACAAAGTGAAAAAAACAAACAAAAAAACCGAACAAAAACGCAGCAGCAGCAGCAGCAGCAACAACAACAACAACAACAACAACAACAACAACAACAACAACAAGAAAGTAGACTGGCGTTACTCCAGTGAGTCTTGAGCGGAAAGGAGACATTCAATTTGTTTTCAACTCCTGTCAATTAGGGGTGACCATGATGCCTGAAGGACTCCACCAGTCAATCATAGAAACATTCAGACAGCAATGCAATTAAGGGATCAACAGACGCGTCGTAGCAACATTGTGGCAGGAACAATCGAATTTGCGTAAATGGTAACTGACGGCGTTTCAACCGGCGTGCTAGTGCCGCAATATCCCACGCATTAAACATCTTCAGAATGCCGTAAAGCGTAATACTGCCGTAAACTGCAGTTGTCTGTTTTGACAGACAAGTGTCCATTGAAGTCCATTAAAGAACAGTTTTGCTTCCAGAAATCCGATGAGGAACGCTGTGACACTTGAGTTACTAAATCCCTCCGGAAGCCGCCAGAACGAGGCTTCAGTCAAATTCGCTGGATGCGTGACTTACAGGATTGCTCAGCGGTGATGTAAACACACTCAATTCACCTTTTGCCTTAAAGGGCCACCGTTGTACATTTCTAGGCTTGGCAGAACGACGTTTACTTTGAAACAGTTGTACTTGTGAGGAGGCCTGCACGCTCAAAATACTTGAACTCTCTCAGGGTCCCCATTTGTGGCTCTCACATTTACAACGCTTGACTGTATGGGGTCGCCAGCTTGCTATTTTTAGTCCCAGTCAGTTATCATAGAGCGATGAACTAAATACAGCGGGTTTCTGTCGGTCAAACTGAAACAATCATCTGTTAGTATGCTACTGCTACTGGAGAATACTAACAACAGAAAGAGATAAAGTTATGTCAGCAGAACTGTGAATGCAGTACAACGACGTTTTGCTAACAGTGCGAGCGAGGAAAACGTCAAAGGCCCGAACTCACCTAGCCAGACGCCTAGTCTGACTGTGGCAAACGCTGTGCGTTTCGGCTTCTGCTTGCTCAATGCAAGACTGTGAGATGCTGTAACTGTGCAAGTATGTTAAGTGGCTGAACATCAGAACAGCTCAGACCGATCTGTGATCCTAGAAATGTTGGGTGCTCTGCCTTTAAATGGTTTTCAAGAGGATCTTGTGTGATTTCCAACATGCCACAAAAGGCTTTAAGCCAAACGCTTTTTTTCTTTAACCTTCCATCCCTAATTAAATGCTTATTTACCGCGGTTGCGTGCATGCTGACCCGATCAGATGTCAAAATCACTGTACAGAGAAATTGCAACAAATGTCGCAGTTCTATCCTTTGACATTTCCAAGCTTTTGTTTCCGCTTGTCGTGTAGAACTTTAAGTCTTGGGGCAGAGAAAACAGTTGCTAACTGCGCAGTAGTTTGAGAATGAACTTAGTTTCCGATTTATACATGTACGTTCATCGTATCGCTACTTATACCAGTTAGTATTGCAACATTGTGAGAAATGTCAACAGCTGATTGGCTGATGACTCACTTTCAAGTCGTCACCCAAACCTCCATCGTAAAATGGTAAATTATTATTATTATTATTAAAGGGGTCTAAGTGCCAATCCAGTGCGTGGCGCCTAGGCACTTTTTCCAAATAACCTACAGTTCAAGATCTCACCTGACCAATGTCTCTGAACCTGATCTTGAGAGTAAGGTTTCCCCCGATATAACAAAGCATCAGACAAACTCACAGTGTACATCAGTGTTGCCGGTCGAATGAAAATAAAACAAACAAAAAAGACTGTAGTGTTAGAACAAAATTTTATACACATCCAAAATACTACCATGAAAACATGCAATTGATGTGTTACTAATTTGGTCCATAACACTAAATCTGCCTGTGGTTTTCGATTGTGTAATTCAGAAATAACAAAGCCAAGTCAAAAGTCAAAAGAATTTATCCCTTTGTTCCCTGTCAGGATGTGGAGGAATGGACAAAGTGAAAGGGACAAGAGATGCATAAATGGTGCAACAATCGCATTAAACTGGTGTGTGCGTGGGTACGTGGGTGCTTGGGACTTTAACGTCCTTTTCCATCACATACGGGTGATATCAAAGACGGGGCATTGATGAAAAAGCCAGCACAAATATTTGGCCCCAGCCGGGATACGAACCCACGACCCGAGCATTAGAAGGCCATCGCTCTACCATTCGGTTTCCCCGGCTCCCCTCACATTTTGTTTTTCGAGGGGCCGGGGGGGGGGGGGGTCACATTAAACAAAAATATATGATGCGCACAAACAGAAAGAGAGAAAAAAATTCATATATGTAAATTGGCAGCAGCAACACCAGCTATTGTGCCCGGAGGACATTTGCGAGTTTGTTACATTTACATTTAAACAGGGTGGTCATCTCAGTCGAGACCACTCGACACTGAGGAGAACACGTTGATTGTATCATTATAACCCTGTCCACTACAGGAAGGCTGCAAGAAAGAACGACGGTTAGCAGCAAGAGAAGAAGAGCTGTGTGTGTGTGTGTGTGTGTGTGTGTGTAGGAAAACCCCCAATGGTGGACACTTCAGCGTGCGCCAAACGTACTCTCCAAGCCGGAGAGTGCGACAAGGGCGAGAACTCGCGCGACACGTTCCGAGCGGTTGTCGATTTTCTGAATCAGCTACTGTGACTGTAAGTGGCAAGTGAAGGAAAGACACCCCCTCCCTTACCCCACTCCTTTTTTTTTTGGGGGGGGGGGGGGGACAGTGATTGAAAGCTTTACTATAGCTTCAGCTTTACAAGTAGGGCTTGAGTATCTCCCAATCACCCTCTCCTCCCCGTTTCAACCCCCACCCCCACCAAACCCTCCTACGCCCTCTACCAGAAACTGGCTTGATCGATTCAGACCGTCATTGTTTTGTTGTTGTTGTTGTTGTTGTTTTTTTTTTCCTTTTTTCCCTCTCAGTCTCTGATCTTCTGGTGTCGAATAAAACACAGTTTCTCACAAGCAATTAGCGTGATTATTGTCAGTGTCAGATACTTCTGTCTGACGTCCACAAAGTTTATGCTGAGCTACGTGTGTGTGTGTGTGTGTGTGTGTGTGTGTGTGTGTGTGTGTGTGTGTGTGTGTGTGTGTGTGTGTGTGTGTGTGTGTGTGTGTGTGTTTAATGTGTCTGTATCACTGTGTGTGTGTGTGTGTGTGTGTGTGTGTGTGTGTGTGTGTGTGTGTGTGTGTGTGTGTGTTTAATGTGTCTGTATCCCTGTGTGTGTGTGTGTGTGTGTGTGTGTGCGTGCGTGCGTGCGTGTATGTGTGTGTGTGTGTGTGTGTGTGTGTGTGTGTGTGTGCGTGCGTGTGCGCGCGCGTGTGTGTGTGTGTGTGTGTGTGTGAGAGAGAGAGAGAGAGAGAGGTGTTTGGGGGTTTAACGTCCTTTTCCACCACATAGGGGTGATATCAAAGACGGGGCAACGATGAAAAAGCCAGCACAAATATTTGGCCCCTGCCGGGATACGAACTCACGACAAAAGCATTTTAGAAGTCCAACGCTCTATCATTTGGCCACCCCGGCTCCCCAGAGAGAGAGAGAGAGAGAGAGAGAGAGAGAGAGAGACGGACAGACAGAGCACCTTCCAATCTTTAGCTCTTCTAAGAACTATTTTTTAAAAAATCTGAACAAGTCTAGGCATTTGCAGGGTCTTCAAAGAATCAACTCCAGCACTCAAGACAGACACTCAGTCAGCAAACGACGTGACAGTGAAATCAATAATGGCTTTGGTCCGCCAGAGCGGTATGACATCAAAAGATTCAAAATTGTCATTTCCGTTGTCTCTCTCAAGAGGTTCCTTTTCGATTTTGTTGTCTCCGCCATTACCCTCTTGTGTACCGCTAGGACAGTCTGCGTCATTGAGTTGATGTTATGTATGTAATTCAATTGATTCATGTACCCCTATCGGGGTCAGGAATAAACCAACTTGACTTGACTTGACTTGACCATTACCCTCTTGTGTACCGTTAGGGCAGTCTGCGTGCTTGACTCTTCGATTTTGTTGTCTCCACCATTACCCTCTTGTGTACCGCTAGGGCAGTCTGCGTGCTTGACTTTTCGATTTTGTTGTCTCCACCATTACCCTCTTGTGTACCGTTAGGGCAGTCTGCGTGCTTGACTCTTCGATTTTGTTGTCTCCACCATTACCCTCTTGTGTACCGCTAGGGCAGTCTGCGTGCTTGGCTCTTCGATTTTGTTGTCTCCACCATTACCCTCTTGTGTACCGTTAGGGCAGTCTGCGTGCTTGGCTCTTCGATGTTGTTGTCTCCACCATTACCCTCTTGTGTACCGCTAGGGCAGTCTGCGTGCTTGACTTTTCGATTTTGTTGTCTCCGCCATTACCCTCTTGTGTACCGTTAGGGCAGTCTGCGTGCTTGACTTTTCGATTTTGTTGTCTCCACCATTACCCTCTTGTGTACCGTTAGGGCAGTCTGCGTGCTTGACTTTTCGATTTTGTTGTCTCCACCATTACCCTCTTGTGTACCGTTAGGGCAGTCTGCGTGCTTGACTTTCGATAAAATGAAATTGGAGGACATGGCTTTGTTTTGAGTGACTTGTTGAATGTAAACATTTCAAAGCGATAAAAGCATAACTTGTTGGCCTGCATCAATATCATTTACTGGTTTTATTGTGTCTTTTAATTTCGTTCTGCTGTTTAGTTAAATGGGCTACTTCCATCTTTGCTAAGTCAACTTATGTTTTGGAATAGTTTTATTCGCTCGTGAGTGCGCTTGTACGCTCGAAACATTACGTCTTGATGATTCGAACAGTTGTTTACAGTATTGTTTAACTTTGCGCGAGTGGTCGACCATTCAAAGTCTACAACTGTTGTTACACTACTGAAGGATGGTATTTTTTGTTTTGTTTTGTTTGTTTGTTTGGGGGGGGGGGGGGGTTAACGTCCTTTTCCACCACATACGGGTGACATCAAAGACGGGGCAACGATGAAAAAGCCAACACAAATATCTGGCCCCAGCCGCCAGGATTCGAACTCACGACCCGAGCATTGGAAGTCCAACGCTCTACCATTCCCCCCCCCCCCCCGCCCCAACTACTGGGACGCTCAGTGTGGTCACCGCGTCACCAAGTACGCTTCTGTTGGCTCAGTGCTAGCATTACAGACGCCGTGTCTAAGCTGTTGGCATACAGATGGTAAGATTAGCCCCTTTGTGTAATAAGTGGCGTGAGGTTGTCATTATTATTGGTGGATCGGCGTTGAACACAATGTGCACTTTTCAGAATCTTAGGTAATGATTGTGATGACTTGTCTACATTTGCCGTAGGGCTGTTTATCGTGTGTCCGTGAATGATATGCACAGGTACGATAACACACACACACACACACACACACACACACACACACACACACACACACACACACACACACACACACACACACACGCACGCACGCACGCACGCACGCACGCACGCACGCACACACGCACGCACGCACACACAGAGGCAGTTTCTACGTGAACAACGCACACAAGTTCTGCTGAAATGTTACAGAAGCTAAACGTGATGTCTGCGAAACCTGTTGGCTATTCCTGTAGTGTCTGCCTGTTGAGGGTGGGTGGGTGGGTGTTTTCACACACACACACACACACACACACACACACACACACACACACACACACACACACACACACACACACACGAGGACCCCCCTCCTCCTCCCCCCCCCCCCACACACATACACGGCACACACACACACACACACACACACACACACACACACACACACACACACACACACACACACACACACACACACACACAAGGACCCCTCCCCCCTACACACACACACACACACACACACACTAACTCCTCACCCTAAACCTGCACGAAGAAAGATTTCCTTATTGCACAAAACAGATTTTTGAGACGAAGTCAGGAGAGAAATGTTGCAGACAGGTCAATTTCGTAAATGGAAAAACTAAATGAAAGAAACCGCTGCTGACACGCAAAGTCTAGCGACACACGATCCCAGAAATTACAGGAGATGGGAATAAACGCCCCCTACACATGCGAACAGGAGTAAGCGGCTTTGCGCTGTCCTATTTCCTTCCGACAGGAGAGGACGGCATGAGAGTAAAATTTAATTTTTCAAAACGCTTTTACTTGGGATTTTTTTTTTTTTGCCCCGGACGTAATAAATAAATAAATAAGCCGTCGCTTTCGTGCTTCTGAGAAATTTGCGTGGAAGCTTTTAAGGCAGCTGAAAACTAGAAATGGATTCGAATTTACGATTGGTTTAACATGGGGTGTGGGGGTGGGGGTGGGTGGGGGGGGGGAGTATTTGACGCGGATAGAGCTGAACTTGTCCAATACAGTATGCTTCCATGAAACATGGTCGATGTGCGTTGGCGATTTGTGACGTTAGTCAAGCAGGTGGCCCTCATGCAGTGCGTTCTGACAATTACTGATGACGTGATTCTGTTGTACTGTGACATCTTCTACAGAAACAAATATCATTTTATCCTCCGTATGGACTGTGAGTTGTTTTTTTTCATAGTGTGTGTGTGTGTGTGTGTGTGTGTGTGTGTGTGTGTGTGTGTGTGTGTGTGTGTGTGTGTGTGTGTGTTCTCGCACGCGCGCCAGTGTGTGTGTGTGTGTGTGGGGGGGGGGGGGGGGGGGTTGAGAGCCCTTTTGTCCGTCCTTTTCATCGACTTAGGGGGATATTAGGTCAGGACGGACAACAAGGAAATAAAAACCCAGTACGTCTGCAAGTTTGTTGTTCGTTTGTTTGCAATGGCTTGTTTGTCAGGTGTTTGTTTGTTTGTCCAGCCAGTAATCGCACTCAATAACACAAACACTGACAGCCAACCCAGCTGGGTTGAAAAGGGTGTATGGGGTTGTGGAGGGTTGGCTTTGTGAGGGGCGGAAGGTGTGGGGGTTGGCGGATGGGGGAAAGAAAGTTTAGGATGGGAGGGGGTAGAGCAGTTATTTTTTAGACACGGTATCTTGACAACCCCTGAGAAGAAATCAGACAAAGCCGTGCCGCGAATTTCCGACCGTGACGCCTGCACGCACAATCCCCGCAGCGAAAAAATCACGTGCACTGACGAGCTTCCGGTGTCCCTGGCGGCTGCTCTCCAATGACTTCCGGTCTGAAAGGGAGATAATGCAACACCGGAGGGGTTGATCTGACAAGAGGACTCGACCGGAAATAGCTTAGGGTCGGCCCGGACCGGTGAGAACCGCTACAGGACGGGTTAGTCTCGCAAGCAAACTTCCGGCTGGGGTTGTTAGCGGGCAGAAGGGGGATCTGTTTCGGAGCTTACTTCCCCGGCCCCTGTCTCAGCACGTGAACACGGAGGTCTCAGTCAGACCTTCCGCCTGTAGCGCTACATCACGAAAGTCATGCAAGTTTTGTTGCCCATTTCTACCACCATCGTCCCCACCACAAGAGTCTCTATTCTTCTGATTTTTTTTGTTTGTTTTTGTTTTGTTTGTTTATTTGTTTGTTTGGTGTTTTTTTGTTTGTTTGTTTGTTTGTTTGGTGTTTTTTCGTTTGTTTGTTTGGTTGGTTGGTTTTGACGGTTGATGAAGTCGCAATTGAGTTTTTTGTTTTTTGTTTTTGTTTTTTTAACTCTTTTTGACAGTTAGGCATTTAAAAAAAATTCTTGTTTCAACAGCACAGAATGCAGAGAATGTGAAAGTTCAAATTCTTCGACCGTCGTATATAATCATCTCGCTCAGCGTATTAGTCTCGTCAGTGAGTACGCTCGTGTGGGCTCAGTGCCACCATTTGAGATGCTGTCGCTGTGCAGGTGTCTAAGTGGTGTGATACTAGACACCGCGAAAACAGCTCTGAAGGATCTTTGTGCATGAATATCGTAAAGACTGCCGTCATTTAAATTTAAAAAAAAAAATTCTCCTGTCTTAGGTGGGTGGGTGGGTGTTTTGGGGTTTAACGTCCTTTTCCACCACATACGGGTGATATCAAAGACGGGGTAACGATGAAAAAGCCAGCACAAATATTTGGCCCCAGCCGGGACCCGAACATGAGAAGTCCGACGCTCTACCATTCGGCCACCCCGGCTCCCCCCTGTTTTAGGTATGGGAACACAGAAATATACAATATACACATTCTTATGGTTGGTCATCATACATCAGTAGCAACCCTGTTTCGAGTTATCGACGGACCCGGAACAGGGTTGCATCAGCAGCTGTAAACACATTTGACAATGGTATGCACTTCTATTACGTGCTGTTATGCCGGAACATTTACTTGCAGTACTAAGTGTGTGTGTGTGTGGGGGGGGGGGGGGTTGGACAGTCTACTGATCTTGCTTTCACACACATTTACTCATATGTTTAATACGGCCTATATTCGCTGCTGCCAGGACTTCAGGAAAATCTCAGCGACTGTATCTCCGACATCCAGAAGTAATCGCCCCTTGGCATGAGCAAGTCCGATCAAATAGCATTATGTATAAAACAGCAGCCACAATCAATTGAGCCGATCCCCCCAAGGGCCTCCCTTTTTATACCACAAACATTGTGTCCCCAAGCCTGGTATTCAGCTCCAGTGTGGAATGAAAGAAAGGAACTATGGATGGGGGAAAAAAAAAATGTCGTATGGGTGAGTTGTTGCACGGGCGCCCTTTCGCCTGACCGATGATGGCAGTATCGGCTAATGACACGGCGACACAAAGCTGATTACGTTTTCTGCCGATCCCACTCCCTCCCCCCGGCCGCTCGTTAGGGACGCCCTTCCTTTCCACCCCCTCGTTACGGTACCTTGTCCTTCGCTCAGGTCGTGTGTGTGTGTGTGTGTGTGTGTGTGTGTGTGTGCACGCATGCGCGGAGGAGTAGGGGTGGGCGTGAGACGATAGCATAACCTACCAAGCCTGCCTGAGACCGCACAGACTGGCCGTTGTTACTTTGGTTCATTTCACCAGGCAGGGGGAGCCTGAAAAACCCTTGCTGGTATGTTCGGATTTTGACTGAGTTCGAGGCACGGCTGTGGATGCTCTGTCAAACCCGCCAAACTACCCCAAACAAACAAGTTAGTTAGTTAGTTATTCAGGGCTTAACGCCGCGCAAGCAACAAGGACTATTTCGCGGCTAAACCGAGTCCCGTTCTGCCAGCTTTTTTAAAACGTAAAAGTCCGGCTTAAAACATGATGTAAATATATATTAAGAATTTGTGTAGCTTAAAGGAGAACCAATGAAAGACTAATTTCTTACCGGAGTCTAAAGCTCAGAGAGTAAAACTATATCACAGATTGTATTGCACAAGTGTCTAAATGTTTATAAAAGAGTTGGACTCTTTCAAGAAGCTGAAGAACAAACAAACAAACAAACAAACAAACAAAAACTACTGCGTTTAATTTTCTGTAGCTTTTGTGCACAGTGTGCGTAACCATGATGATGATGATGATGATAATGATGACGATAATGATGATGATGATGATTATTCCATCTTAACTGACTGGGTGAACACGGCACTTAAGGCCGTTCTTAACCGGGCAGACTTTTGGTTCGCGAACTAGGTTCGGAGAGTACGGCGAACTAGGTTCGCGCACGTTGTTTCTTAACCGACCAAATACTTGTGCGGAAACCCTGGTTCGAAAGGTTCGGCGAACTAGGTTCGAGGACTGCATAGCGTGTCGTGGGAACCCTCGCGATCCTTTTGCCGATCCTGCGCTCTGATTGGTTGCTCGGGGAGAGCTGTTGTGCGCATGTACAAACTTGAGGAAAATGGCGGACGGCATCGCGGCTATCGACTCACTTCACATTTCCCTCTCTTGCGCTCTTTTCCTCTTATCTCCTCTTCCTCGGCTTCCAAGAGTTCACTCAAAACGATAACTACCGCAAATGCCTGGTCGTCTCGATCTACGAAGGCGGCCATTTTGGTTGTTTACGATTGTCTCAACTTCCGAGTCCGCCTTGTTCGGGCGATGACGTATGCATATCATTAACGGTCGGTTAAGAAAGAGAACTAGTCCGGCCGAACCTCTGGAACTATGTACGTGTGTGCGCTTGCCCTGTTCGTATACAATACACAGTTCGCCGAACAAGTTCGCCAGACTGGTGGTTCGCCCGGTTAAGAACGGCCTTTAGGGCGCCTCATGCTGTCGTTGCCAGTGGAGGGTAGTCGCAGAGGAAGACATGCATCAATAGGCGAATAATGATGATGATGACGACGACGACGATGATGATGATGATGATGATGATGATTTAGCGCTGTAACCGATTAATAAATGATAATTCTAATCACTTCAACTGAAAATAAAAGGGAGAACTATATATACAAGAATATACAGAGCCGTGAGATCGGGGCCTAAGCGCAACGAAACGCACATACCGAGATCATAATGCAAAACAGTTAAGTGGTGTTCATGGATGAAAACAGATGGGTTTAAAGATTTCTCTGGAAGGTTGCAAGGCAGGGTGGAGTGGAGGTGGAGTGAACGAGGGAGGGAATTCCAGGCTAAAGGACCAGCGTAGGCGAATGCTCGAGTGCCAAAGGTAGAACATCTAGTGCGGTGAATTTTGAGAGTAAGAATGTCAGCTGAAGAAGAATTGGAACAGTTTAGAAAGGTAGGATGGGGTTACAATCATGTATACATTTGTAGCAAAGGGTGCAGATCTTGTACTGAATCCTGTGAGAAACAGGAAGCCAGTGCAGGGAGCGGAGTGCAGGAGAGATGTTTCAAGCGGTGGAGGCGAGCAGAAAAGTTCTGAATGCGCTGAAGCGGAAGAATGGATGAGGGTGGGTGGGTGTCCTTTTCCACCATACTGAAACAGGTGATATCAAAGACGGGGCAACGATGAAAAAGCCAGCACAAATATTTGGCTTCAGCCGGGATACGAACTCACGACCCGAGCATTAGAAGTCCAACGCTCCACCATTCGACCACCCCGGCTCCCCGGGTGAAGCAGGAAGGCCAGCCAGAAGAGAGTTGCAGTAGTCCAGACGAGACAGAACGAGAGAAGTGGCCGTTTTGGCTGTGGCTTCAAGAGAAAGGTATTTGCGGATAGAGAAAATGCGGCGGAGATGGAAGTGACAGCGCTGAGAGATCAGGACAATGTGTTTCTTCATGATCGGGATACTGTCACGTGTCACGCCAACATTCTTGGGGATAGCCGAATGGTAGGGCGTTGGACATTCAATGCTCGGGTCGTGAGTTCGAATCCCGGCTGGGGCCAAAATATTTGTGCTGGCCTTTTTCTCGTTGCCCCATCTTTAATATCACCCATAGATGGTTGAAAAGGGCGTTAAACCCCCCCCCCCCCCCCTCGCCAAAATGTTTGGCAGTGGTAGAGAAGTACACAACTCAGGCAAGTGTCACGCCATGATTCTAGGCGGGGATGACGGGGTGCCGGGGTGGCCGAATGGTAGAGCGTTGGACTTCTAATGCTCGGGTCGTGAGTTCGAATCCCAGCTGGGGCCGAAATATTTGTGCTGGCCTTTTTCTCGTTGCCCCGTCTTTGATATCACCCATAGGTGGTGGATAAGGACGTTAAACTCTCAAACACCCACCCACCCGCCAAAATGTTTGGCAGTGGTAGAGAAGTACACCAACTCAGCGGCTAGAATCACGTGACCCCTCCTGCTCCTTTCCTGGCATGAAGGGACGCCGTGCCTCACCGGGCATCCGGCACAAGTCCAACCGGAAGAAAGCAGCGGCCCTCCTCCCAAAAGATCAATGCTAGAGAGCTCATTAGCACACCTGTCTAGTAACGACCATTGATCGCGGGAACTTGTGTTTCTGCGTCCATTGTTTCTGGTGGGCTGGGCGTGTTGAAGGAACGGCAGGAGAGAGACGCTAATGACGGAGGAACCTCTTGAGGTGTACACTAGAGGGACATTGTACATCAGGGGGCATTCACGAGGACTAGGGGCGGTCTGTAGGAATGCGTTGTGCATCAGTGATTACCGTTTTGTTCTTACAGCTGATGAGGGAAATCAGATTCAGTGGAGAGTGTACAAGTGCTGCGCTGATGAAGACTTTAGTTCTGTGTACAGAATGGGTTTAATAAGTAACACACACACACACACACACACACACACACACACACACACACACACACACACACACGCACGCACGCACGCACGCACGCACAGAGAGAGAGAGAGAGAGAGAGAGAGAGAGAGAGAGAGAGACACACACACACACACACACACACACACACACACACACACACACACACACACACACACACACAGAGACACACACACACACACACACACACACACACACACACAGAGACACACACACACACACACACACACACACACACACACACAGAGAGAGAGAGAGAGAGAGACACACACACACACACACACACACACACACACACACACACACACACACACACACACACACACACACACACACGACCATCACCACCATATGCGCAGTTTCAGTCTGCTGCGACATTCGCTTGCTCACACAGACATCTGTGAATATATTTCTGTTGCTTTCTTTCTTGTGTATTTGCTATACGGTTGCACTTTTGTTTACCCGACTCTGCCCGCGAAATTCCTTCTTTACAAGCATGGGTGTTTTTGTACCCAAGATGTACGGTGTGCAAAGTTCCTCCAGTCTTTAAAAGCATGGGTGGTTTTGCACCGTCGATGTACGGGGAGGGTTAAATAATGCAGGCTCGTGTGGCACATTGTCACGTCCTTGCGTCAGTGCATGGCCAAGATCCAGCTATTCAGGTTCCACTGAATGCAGTCATGTGAAACCACTCCCTGCAACAGACACTGCATGACAAGGCCATGAAACATGCAGGTGTCCTCAGAAACGTCTCCAATCGGTAACCTCGTCGTTGTCACGTGACCAGCATGGACTCGCGGTGGGGCCACGTAAATAATTGACGCCATCTTGAGTTAGACGAACAAATCAGGTGTAATCGAACGCTCCTGGATTCCTTCACGTGTATTCGCTAAGGTTGTAAGCCATGAATGTTTCAGTGCTGTGTGTGTGTATGTGTAGTCGCATTTCTAGACGAAATATGCCAGCATTGAGACGATAGGTTACCTCTAGACACGCGAAAATCTCGTCTGTCAGCTGCATGTCTGATGTGAACAGTGTAGGTGTTGATTTGATGATGTCGGTTCTTGATCAGCTCCGGGAATCTGGGAAGAAAATTAATGATGATTACATTTCACACACTTTTGCGCGGGCGCGCGCGCACACACACACACACACACACACACACACACACACACACACACACACACACACACACACACACACGCACACGCACAGAGAGAGAGAGAGAGAGAGAGAGAGAGAAAGTGGGTGGGTGGGTGTTTGGGGGGTTTAACGTCCACCACATAGGGTGATATCAAAGACGGGGCAACGATGAAAAAGCCAGCACAAATATTTGGCCCCAGCCGGGATCGAACTCACGACCCGAGCATTAGAAGTTCAACGCTCTACCATTCGACCACCCAGGGCTCCCCGAGAGAGACAGAGAGAGAGAGTGTGTGTGTGTCTGTGTGTGTGTGTGTGTGTGTGTGTGTGTGTGTGTGTGTGTGTGTGAGAGAGAGAGAGAGAGAGAGAGAGAGAGAGAGAGAACGAATTATCTTTCTTCTTGAACTTCATAAATTTAATTAATAAATGGGCAATATTTAGCTTAACAATAGACACGTTTTCAATCTTCTGGCGAGTGAGAGAGAGAGAGAGAGAGAGAGAGAGAGCAGCAGCAAAGTCTTTAAATTTGACTAGTTCGACATTATTACGGAAATGTCTTTTCCGTGTGAAATTAAGACCCCAAGAATGAAATAACAAAGAGTAACCAACGTTCCACCTAAGTGTACTTTAGATGTCCAAATTAATGGCAAAGTCACGTCTGAAAGATTAACCCATTATGGCCCGAACACTGTATCGCACTAAGAGTTCTTATAGTCATTCAGTATTTCGAGCGTACAAGCGTACTCATTAGCGAAACTGTTCGGAAACGTAAGCTGACTTTCACGAATTTGAAGCAACGAAAAACCACTTAATTTAGGACAGGAACAGCGCAAGTAACGTTTCGGCGGTACACGTTAACACCTGCTTCAGACCAAAAACAATAACGAATGGGACACAACTGTAATAAACAAGGGACAACTCTATATTTTTGCCTTACGCCCACATGCAGATACACCCAATAGACAACTCCATTCGGCAAGAGCCGAGGCCAAAGCCCCGTCATTTTACTCTGCCGTGTGTTCACACAACACAGTACGTCCATGACGTATGTGAAAAGAGATGATTTCATGTGAAAGACATTGACGTAATGGTCTTTTTTTTTCTTCTTTTTTTTTTTTTTGGGGGGGGGGGGGGTCAAGTGACGTCAATGGACTTACTGCTTTCGAGTCATATCAAACTACAAGTGCTCCCCTAGTAGTGTCTGTCAAGAAAGTTTGCCAGACCGTGCCATGTGATGTGCTCACTTTATTATGCTGGACGCGACTGGCTGAATTCTTGGGGAATTTTGATATAGACAGGAGTGGAGTCGTCCGGCCATTGAGAATAGTGAACACTTTCTCGACGCCTAGTAAACATGTAAATAGCGCGTGTAACTCCGTTTCTCGGAAGTGCCCCAGGCCGCGAGAACCAGGGCGATACTTGGCAACTACAGGATTCCTCACCCTGATGGTGGACACTCACCTAATTAATGGACCACAGTGGGCACAGTGGGCTACTCTTGCTT
>JACVVK020000081.1:1602500-1757500 GCA_018292915.2 Batillaria attramentaria
TTACTGTGCCAGGGAAGCCGAGAATAATAATAATATTAATAATAATGAATTGTACTTATATAGCGCAAAATTCTCACAATGACTCAATGCGCGTACTCCCGCACTCATACCAACACACACACACACACACACACACACACACAGAGCCGCTGAAACAGGATGAGGTAGGTGGGCTTAGTCGAAAGCCAGCCGGAACAGATGCGTTTTCAAGTCAGACTTGAAACGATCTATGTCCGACTGGTCTCTCAGGCCGGCAGGTAATGCGTTCCAGAGCGACGGGGCAGCAAAGCTAAACGCGCGCTCGCCAACCGTTTTGAGGTTTCGACGGGGAACGTTCAGTAGTTTTTCAGATGAAGAACGAAGAGTGCGTGCTGTTTGGTGGACTGTAAGGGAATTTGAGAGGTAGGCAGGAAGAGTTCCTTCAAAAAAGCGAAATACAAGCGTGCAGATTTTGTACTGAATGCGGAATTTCACTGGCAGCCAGTGAAGATGCCGCAGCAAGGGAGTGATATGGTCAGATTTTTTCTTTTTCAAAATCAGCCGTGCCGCGCTGTTTTGCACACGTTGGAGACGGTTTATCTGTTCTGCCGGCAGACCAATCAACACGGAATTACAAAAATCCAGTCGTGATGTGACAAAGCTGTGAACAATTTTAGAGCAGGCGGTGTCAGAGAGAAAAGGTCGGATGGAAGCGATGCGCCTTAACTCAAAGAAGGCAGCACGACAGATGCTGCCTATCTGATCCTGCATCGACAGTGTTTGGTCGACCTTGACTCCGAGATATCTCACGGAACTCTGAAACTGAATAGTGCTCCCATCTATAACCAGAGAGTCACAGTCTACCTGCCTGAGGCGTGACAAAGTACCTACAGCCATAACTTCTGTCTTTTCTGTGTTAAGCATCAGCTTATTGCTGTTCATCCATGACAAAGTGTCATGAACACAAGACCGAAGATCTGACTGTACGGAATAAAAATCATCTGGCGGTGCACTTTTTGACAGCTCAGTGTCATCTGCATATTTGTGATAATCACATTCATGGGCGGCAATGACATCAGATAGGGGCTGGGAGTACAGAGTGAACAGTACAGGCCCAAGCACCGATCCCTGCGGGACACCACAAACAAGAGGACTGGGCACAGATGAAATTCCATCAACAACGACAGACTGCAATCTACCACGGACATAGGATGAAAACCAGTTCAGAACGATTCCCTTCAGACCGTAAGTATGCTCTAGTCTACTCAAAAGCACAGAGTGGTCCAGCGTGTCGAAAGCCGCGCTGAGGTCAAGGAGTGCCACGAGAGAAACCAGCCTCTCATCGGAATGAACTAACAGACCATCCATGACACTCAGCACGGCTGTCTCCACGCTGTGATTTTTCCTGTAGGCTGACTGATTGATTTCAAGCAAATCATTGGTAGACAAGTGCTCTTGAAGTTGTGTTAAGACAACTCTTTCAAGTAGTTTTGATATGAAAGACAAGTTTGACACAGGTCTGTAATGCTTTAGCACATTTCTGTCGAGTCCAGGCTTTTTCAGTAAAGGAGTCACAACGGCCTCTTTGAACTGTTTGGGAACCGAACCTGTTGACAGAGAAGCGTTAACAATGACAGTGATGATAGGCACAAGATCAGCAAGACACTGTTTTGTCATGGAAGTTGGAATGGGATCTAACGCGCATGTTTTGCTTGGCATCTTTACAGCTATTTCATAGATCTCTTTCGGCGTTACAGGACGGAAGTGAGAGAATACAGGTGTTATGTTGCAACAAACAATCATCGGCGCGGTTAGTTGTTCAGTTGAATGAATTTACACGACATTTAAGGGATACTGAGAGACAAAGGAAAGTATCCAATTTAAAATAGCGAAAATTATAGTACTGCCGATGACACATTTATGCCACTAATGTTGGATAAATGTCCTCTCTTGGATACATGATCACCTTGTGTGATTTTGTTTGTGAGGGGATTCGAACCTCATCCCTCAGGATCTCAGCCGGGACACCACACTGACTAATAATAATAATAATAATAATAATAATAATAGTACTCATATAGCGCTATATCGTATCAGTGAATAACACTTCTAAGCACTACATTGATAGTCACTGATACGAGCATTACTCTCTGGGTGGGTGGGTGGGTGGGTGGGTGTTTGTCGGTTTAACGTCCTTTTCCACCACATAGGGCGATATCAAAGACGGGGCAACGATGAAAACGCCAGCACAAATATCTGGCCCCAGCCGGGATACGAACTCACGACCCGAGCATTAGAAGTCCAACGCTCTACCATTCGACCACCCCGGCTCCCCGCATCCCTCTCTGGAAAGGAGTGGCCAGGTTAAAGGTCACCTGTGAGCCTGGACGCCCTAAACGAGTTAATTTCATCTTTGCTAAACCAGCTTATGTTTTGGAACAGTTTCGCCATTGACTGCGCCTGTACTCTCGAAATACTCTATCTTGGTGATTAGTACAGCTCTTAATGCGATACAATGTTGTTTCCACTTCGCGCAAGCCGTCAAACATTCAGGGGAGCCGGGGTGGTCGAATGGTAGAGCGTTGGACTTCTAATGCTCGGGTCGTGAGTTCGATCCCGGCTGGGGCCAAATATTTGTGCTGGCTATTTCATCGTTGCCCCGTCTTTGATATCACCCTATGTGGTGGAAAAGGACGTTAAACCCCCAAACACCCACCCACTCGTCAAACATTCAAATTTTACGACTGTTGTTGTGACTACTGGAGGGCTCAGTGTGGCTTAGTGTCATCGCGTCATCGAAACGCATCTGTTGGCTTAGTGCCAGCATTACGGATGCTGTCACTGACTGGTCAGGTGTTTAAATGGTGTGATGGTAGATAGCACGAAAACAGCTCAGAACTGACGATCTGTGAACATAAAAATGGTAGCGTATACTAGCCCCTTGAACCATTCGGCCAAATCCCAAAATCAAAACTCTGTATATAAGCTGTGTCAAATTAGAAACTTCGCAAAACGTTGTTTTAGTCGGGTTTTTTTTTTTCAATAAGAAGCGTTTCATACTCTCTCTCTGTAAGCTGAATCAGCGATGATCCATTAATTTGTTTATTTGTTAACGAGGGGTATTCGGCACAGATGTGGCCTGGCTTTCATTTCCAATTCTACCTTGAGCTGGCGATAAACAGGTGAAGAGTGATTTGTTTCTTTACTTTACCTGGCCGGCGGATGTGCTTTTTGCTCAGTACTGATTTTGTTGATCTACTTGCAGTGGACTTCTCTGTGTTATGTGGTGAAAAATGTTCGAAGAGCTTGTCGTCTTACCGAGGTATACGGTGACTCACCGGTAAGACGACGGGCTCTTCAAACATTCACCACGTAACACTCTGGGTGACGCACTTTCGTTGGTGTAGGTGGGAGGAAGTGACGGTGAAGGCCGGAGGGGGTGGGGGGTGGGGAGTATCTGTGGGTGAGAGGAGTGCCATCGTCGTTTCACATCTTGGTGCTTCTTTTTCCCCGTAAAACAAAACAGAAAAACTCTTAAACATTTGAGAAGGGCAGAAAACGAGAAAGCGTGGGCTGGGAGAGGTCTGCGGCCGTCTGCGGCCTTCAATCCCTCCTGCTCGTTGTCAGCACTGAAAAACTGTTGGAAATTCTGTCTCCTTGTCGCTCCACACTTTACCGTTATGGCGCTGTTCTGGCGACGGTTTTCCGCCTTCTGAAAGTCCTGTCAGCACGGGATGGCGTGACTTTAGCCGCCGGTCACGAACCCCAGCGTGACCCTGGTCCAAATGTGTACGTGACTTTGGTCCGTTCCTCCTTCCCGTCAGGCGATGCGCCAGGGCTGAATAATGAGCCTATGAACTATGTCCGGTAGCAGACAAAGGTTCCTGGAAGGCTGAATACGAGCGGCACGCATGTTTGTTTTTGGCCGGATAAAAAGCCTTTTCATAATTTCAAAAAAACTTAATACAAGCAAAGTATCATATTTCAATTAGCAATGGATGGACTGGATCAAGAAGTGTAGAAAGAGAGCCGGCTACATTTTTTTCCTGCTAATATTTGCAATATTTCATTATGATGAATTTTGTCATGTAAAAGAGAAGAGGCTAGTTAACTGAAACGATTTATTTTGCAAGGGAAGTAAACCTCAAAAGAAAAATAGGCAACAGATAAATATAGGGAGGTAAGCAAACCACACACACACACACACACACACACACACACACACACACACACACACACACACACACACACACACACACTGAGAGAGAGAGAGAGAGAGAGAGAGAGAGAGAGCAGCTGTTAGTGCACACATAGGAAAGGTCAGAAATCGCTGAGCGACAGAAGATAAGACTGTTTACCAAGTGTGCCCATGAGCTAATGCTTTCTTTGCCATTACAAACTCTACGGTTACAGTCGTCAACAAAGCCATAACTCTCACGATGCAGTCTTTTCTGGCGATCTCAGTGTGGCATCTACTACTGGCAAGCGTGGTAACCGCAGGTAATCTGCTAAAACCAACCAGCTAGTCTAGTCCTCTCACTGACCATGTGTGTTTGTCTGTCGTTTTCAGTTCTGTGAGGTTTCACGTTTCTTTGTGTGGGGCCGTACAAGTAGGCCTAGCAGGTTATACAACTGCGCACCAACAAGATTCAAGATTTTATTTCCTTTTGTCCCTTTTGGGGTGTGCGGAGGATACCGTAGACACAACATCTCGCAAAGACAAAAATCAGTTACAGGGTATCACGTTCAACAAAAGATTACAAACAAGTACAGCATAGATATGAATAAACATATATTTACAGGCAAACGCAACACGAATCTGCTGGCCATTCAGTTAGCAGCAGCGTTCACGCGCGCGCACACTGACACACACACCATGCAAACACACACACACACACACACACACACACACACACACACACACACACACACACACACACACACACACACGACCAGCCTTTGAAAATATTTTCTGGCCGATTTCCTGGTTATGAGTCACCCTGGCGGCAGCAGCTGTGTGTGTGGGTAGCTGCATGTAGGCGTATATAATTAAAAAATTTCATTTTGGCCGGCTTGTGCGTGTAGACTGACAAACTGACCTCAAAGTAATTTTTTTCATCTTCTGTGTTTCAGACTATGGAAACGATGAAAACGTTGATTTGAATACCATGGTACGTGTTCAGCTGTAGCTGCGGGAGAATTTCACTGGGGACGGACGATAGCTGCAGGAGAATATCACCAGGGATGGAGGATAGCTGTAGGAGAATTTCATCGGGGATGGAGAATAGCTGCAGAATTTCACCGGGGATGGACGATAGCTGCAGGAGAATATCACCAGGGATGGAGGATAGCTGTAGGAGAATTTCATCGGGGATGGAGAATAGCTGCAGAATTTCACCGGGGATGGACGATAGCTGCAGGAGAATATCACCAGGGATGGAGGATAGCTGTAGGAGAATTTCATCGGGGATGGAGAATAGCTGCAGAATTTCACCGGGGATGGACGATAGCTGCAGGAGAATATCACCAGGGATCATAGTGGAGGATAGCTGTAGGAGAATTTCATCGGGGATGGAGAATAGCTGCAGAATTTCACTGGGGATGTACGATAGCTGCAGGAGAATATCACCAGGGATGGAGAATAGCTGCAGGAGAATTTCACTGGGGATTGGGGCGGGGGCGTTGGGGGAAGAGGGGGACTACGCGTGAACCGCTTCACTGAGAGAGTGAAAATTGAACAGAATTCCGAAAACACAAATAAATGCCTTCACTGGAAAAGATTTCCCACTGCCCTGAAATCAGTCCTGCCAGTAGCAAATTCGTGTCAGTGTGAGCTCTATCACAATGGGACACCTTTTAGATCTAAACCCGCCCCCCACCCCCCGACTTGTTTTGTACCGTTGTCTACAAATGTGTCCCTCACAACACATGTGAATATGAGAAAGTTTGTAAGTTGGCGTGCTAATACTGATCCAGCCTACTCAGTCCGTGTGTTCTCCATCGTGCAGCAGTACGACACTCCATCCGATGTTTGGTGTCCCCACCCGCCGTGTCCACCCCCCGTCCCCGATTGTCAGCACGTGCTACCAACTTTCTTCTTCTACGAGGGCAGGCTGTGCCGGGGGTGTGACTATTGTGATGACGGGGTAAGGGGAAAGTCAACATGCTGTTTTAGTGGTGTTTTTTTTCTTTTACACAAACTGATCAAACAAACGAAACAACAAAAAGACACCCACTCAAAAACAACAGAACTAACACAAAATAAAGCAAGGAAGCAAGCAAGCGCACATACTGACCCCCCCCCCCTCAGTCCCCCCCAAGGAAAAAAAAAGAAGGAAAAAAAAGCAAAAACAACAAAACAAAACAACAACCACACCAAAACCCCACAAAAAAACCTCCAAAATAAACACCACCACAACAACAAAACAGGGTAAACAACCTCGGCGTTGTTTGTGGATTTCAAATCAGTCACAATGCCTTTTCCACCATACCAAGGCGTAACAAGAAAAAGCCGGCACAAAATGTTGACTGCCAGTCCGGGACTCGAGCTCACAACCCTGGCATTAGACGTCAAGCGCTCAAGGTCTGCTGCATCTGCTTTTTCTGTTGTATTTTGCAAAAGATATATTTCCTCCGAGTCCCCCCGTCCTTACAATGGAACAAGGGAGGGAATACAGGAGTTGCCAAACAGCAATAACTTAGGGAGGTTGGTGCCCATGGATGACGCCACTCCTGTCAATCAAAAGGGTCGAGCCCCCAGAATTCAGCCAGTCGCGTCCCGCGACATACTGAGGGCAACGCATGGCATGGTCTGGCAAACTTTTTGCCAGACACTACGAGGGAAGCACGTGTAGTTTGACATGACCGATACATGGAAAGAAAGCAGCAAGACCCGCGTTGATGTCAGTTGTGGAAGAAAGACCATTACGTCAATCTCTTTTTGAATTTACCCCTTTTCCATACAATGACGTCATGGACGTACTGTATATTTGCCAATACATGGCAAAGTAAAGGGGCGGGGCTTTGAGCCTCGGGGCTTGCCGAGTGGAGTCGTCTTTTCAGTGCAGAACAGATTCACTGCAAACTGTAATTAAATGTAATGCATTTTTTTTTTTTTTTTTTTAATCCTAGCAACGGAAACGGATGATCAGCGAGAATTTCCCCTACTGTCCGGACGTGCAGTGTGAGACATGGGCCCCACCCTGTCCGGTTCAGGTGCAATACCAGCGGATTCCCGTCGCGGACTACATCTGTACAGGCTGCCCCTTCTGCCCGGTGGACACAACTGCTGCCAGTGCCAAGCTTCTCAGTGGATGACGCCACATCATCTACTTCTGTGCCAGTTATGATGCATTGACGTATGATGTGTGAGCAAACACTTGAATTCAGTTTATATGAGGGTGTTTGGTTCAGTTTGCGGCCGGCCAAACAGTTGTATTGTTGCACAATATTAATGCAGTTTTGATCGTTTCAATGACCAAGCTAGGAACAGTTGACAGACGCCAAAACTTTTTTTTTTCTTCTTTTGGAGGGGGGGGGGGGGGGGGGGGAGAGTCGTGGGTGGTGACATTCTGAATGCACTAACAAAACAAACGATGCACCTTCTGATAAAAAATGGTGGGAATTCTCAACACTAGGCAATTAAAAACAAAGACAAGGCAAGTTTTCCTTTTTTATTGTCCTGTGAGACACAATTGCAGCTTAAAAAAAAGAAAAAAGATGAGTCGGAGAGAGAGAGAAAGAGAGAGAGCCCACCGAGAAAGAAGGAAATAAAAAAAAAAAAAAAAATCTCTTAGGACTATACACCTCATGCAGACGGTGGGCAAGTCTACACAAATGTACATTTGTATTACCGATAATCTATTTCATGAATGCTTTGCATAACAATTCAAACAACTTTCTGTCCGACAATTACATGAATTGCAACAGATGCTGCGAAGTGAATGCAGATCAAATTCACAAGTCAGATTCAGTACAGCATCCATTTGTGAAAACTGTAAAACTGAAAGTAGTAATACCCTGTTCAGTAGCTGTACATACATGTATAAATACATGTGTGTATGTACAGTATGTGTATTTTGTTGTTCCCCCATGTTACAACAGTGCACAATACATGTTACAATACTGAACAGTCAACATAAAAAAAAAATCTGACAAAGAGCACTTCTGCTTATGTTCATATTAAATTTATGAGTGGAACATGAGATCTTGTAACAGTTATGACTTGAGACATTAATGCACCTGAGATGTTTCCTGTACACTGTCACAATTACAACAGAATTTTCTCCAGGAAGCACTTGGTCTACATAGGACGTTTATATACATTTCCACATAATTATGAACGTATGTGTCCAAAAGGATGTTTCTGACATGCATACACCACAACAAATAAATTACAAACTGCAGTCTGTGTGTGTGTGTGTGTGTGTGTGTGTGTGTGTGTGTGTGTGTGTGTGAAGCAGTAATACACATTTGACCAAAAAACCCAAAAACCACACACACAAACAAACGCAACTCAGTCCATTTGCTACTGTGTAGCCAGAACCAACACTGCTTAACAAAACATGCCCTTAAACAAACTCGGGCAGCGGAGTTTACAGTAACATGCTGTACAAGCTGTCTCCGGCAATTTTCCTTGCACCTTTCACATCCTATTTCATACCACTACACGTAACTTAACTGCCTACTTGCACCCCACACAGTGTTTAAAATACAAACATGCAGAGATGCGACTGAAGCGCGAAACCAGGTCAATAATGACTCCCAAGTACTTGTATGAGTACAACTACATACAAGCACTACGCATCGAGTTGAGTTTTACACTGGGCGCTTCACTCAGAAATATTTGCAAACAGAAAAGAAAAAAAAAAAAAAAATCCCTGTGGAAGATAACTGCAACTTTATTCTCAGGAAATATAATGTGTATGCAACCCCCAAGAAAGGCAGGAACTGAAACTATTACAAGCAGCTCAACAATAAACTCACTGTAACACGTCAGCTAAAAATCTGGAATAGTAATACTAATAATACAGTATTTACATGTATACAAAGAAAAGCAGAATCGGTGAAAGTTTGAAAAGTGCGAAATACTTTAAATATGTCCATGAATAAAGTCTTTTCAAAGCACAGATAAAAATACATTAGATGATGTAAAAAGAAAAAGAGAAGAAAACACTGTCATGCCACTTCACATTTTTGCATCAACGGTTGGTATCAAAGAGAGAGAGAGAGAGAGAGAGAGAGAGAGAGAGAGAGAGAGAGAGAGAGAATTATACACACACAAATTTCACAATCTACAAAATGCGCAAAATGTCTGGCCTACGTGAATGTGAAAGTGTGTGCCTGTATGACTGCATGCATGCTTTGATTGCATGTGAAACTATGTCTGTAAATCACTCAGAACTGACGACATTCGCTTTGACAGTACGCCACAAGAGAAGACAGAATCAGCATCATTTGCTGCCACCGACTTGACTGATCAAAGACTCGCAGATCTCCGTCAGTTCCTTCACCTCCTTGTTCTGCAATAAAAACAAGCAGTAACAAATTCAGTTCACCTTGAAAAACCACTATGTAAATACAAGTAAAACAATACAAATCCAAATAAAACAGAACACAAAAACCACACAAAACCTCCCCCCCGCCCCCCAAAAAAAAACAAAAACAAAACAAAACACAACACACACACAAACTAAATCTAACAACACAGCAAATTCACAAAAAATACACTCTATGTTAAATGCACCAGCCGTTTCCAAAGTATCCTTTGGGATGTCCGTCAGTATACTGCACCATTGTTCATGAAAAGCACCCAGCATAAGCAGTGTGCACACAGAGCTGCTGTGTATTCTTAAAAATATGTCTGCATATCAGCTTGAACTTACAGACACACGCAAAAGCGTTCACTTAACACTAAAAATAAATCACATTAAGTCCGGCCAAAATTAGTGCTAACCATATTTTTCAAGGAATTTTGGTGTGTTGGAGGGGGAGGACGACAGGGGACGGGTGGCTGTACCAGGTGGCAGCCTCAGTATCCTTACCTTCTGTTCCACTGTGTTCTCCAGACTGTGCAACTGAACTTGATTTCGCTTCAGCTCGGCCTCCAGCCGCAGCTTGTCCGCCTTCGTCTTCTCCAGCACATCAACAACCCTGCACACACAGCAAAATGAAATTCTACATCTGGTGCACACTTTTCTCATAGCATCATCACAACATCTTTTTTACACTCGATACACAGGGAGTATTGCAAGTACGGTTGGTGGTCTCGTGGTTAAGAGACTTGTCACCAATGCAAGAGGTCAGGGGTTCGAGTCCCACTCGGGGAAACAAATTTTTCCTTATCGTATGTGGCACCGATCATTCGGGCCAATCGTCAGGGGTTCTCTCCGGGTACTCAGGCTTTCTCCCCCTCTGCTTTGGAAATGTTCAGCCCACAAAACTTTGAAAAATACATGTAATGCAATTCTAAATTCCGAAACTTAAATAGTTGATCTGACCCTTCGCACCACGTGATTGTAATGTGTTTATGTCCAGTGCTTGAGAGAATGTGTGTGATTCACATGAGCGTGCGTGTTGGGTTCAGTTCGCGGTGCTTTGAGCCGATTCATGAAAATGGGTAAAGCGCCTATACAATACTCATTATTATTATCTCACAAAACCTGGAAGCAAAACTTCATAAACAAAAAGATATGTATCTCTAAAGAAAGTTGATGATGCACAATCAGCTGTCAGAATTATGTTTCCAACAATTCAAATAAATCCCTAAAGCACCTGGCAGTAAGTTGCAGTGTCATGATGCCGAGAATAAAATACAAAACAAAACAAAACAAAACAAGAAAAAACTCCTCTTATTGAGGTTATTCTAAACATAATGCAAATGCATAAAATGCAGACTAAACTAAAGATGATACTTACTCTTTTATTTTCTCCTCAGCTTTGGCCTTGACCTTGATCAGATTTTCATCTGCAGCCTTGACCTTTTCCTGCCAAGACTTGACAGTGTTCTTCAGCACTTCTTCATTCTGTGAATAAAGTTGGGCATTAAAAACGTGCACTGATTAAATATCAAACGAACAGACAAAACAACAGCATTTACTTTCACTTTTTTTTTTTTTTTTTTTTTGGGGGGGGGGGGGGGGGGGGGTGGGACCGGGCTGTTTGGCATTTTTTTGTTTTTTGTTTTTAAAATTAGCAACAGGGGACTCTAACATAAACTAAGACAGAATTTCCTGGACAACTATCACTAAAAATTGTTTGAAGAAAAGTTGCTCATCTTGTTACAGCCAAGGACATCTGACAAAGCTGCCACTGCAAATAAAACATGTTGTTTTTTTGTCCAATGTGACTTGACGTCATTTTTCCTGATGACGGCAGAAATGTGTTTTATTTTAAAAATTTTAGTCTGCTGATTTCCAGTTTCACAGAATTTAAATCAATAAATGCTTTCTTGAATTTTAACTGCAATAAATGTACACCATGCATAAACCGTGATACCTTTTTGAAGCCTTCAAGTGTGGCCTTCAGCTTCTCATATCGGCGATGGAACTCGGAAAAGGAACTCTCCAATGCTTGGGCATCCTCTATGGCCTGGACAAAATGATATCAACTCTTGTGACTTTGTCATGCGACAAAATAGGACTTCAAGCTTGGGATTATGTGTGACTAAATAAAATTATGTCCTACATGAAAAAAGCCGGAGTAACTGTGAATGATTTTCTCTTGTATCTGACATGAAAGATGTTTTTATTTCCTGAAATACTGCCGGACCCAGGGGAACGACTGGCTCAAAAGAAAAACCGGATAAAACTTAACAGCAGTCAGTAGCGATAATGGTAGACAATGAGATGAAATTACCTGATCCCTTTCTTTTTTCATGGCATCCACTTCTTTTTTGGCGTCTTCTGTCGCCTTCTCCTTGGCAGCTGTTAGCGATGGAAAATGTGGCAAGAACTAGAATTAGGACTAGATGTATAAGTGTTGCACTTGCAAGTTACACATCAGAGCAGTACAGTTGAAAAATTACCAAACTAGGCATGAGCATGAACTGGATGAAGTAAACATTGTACTGCTGAGTTACCGGTATTGCTACATAATCATACTACATACGCCTTACAATTACTTTCATTACACAAAACTCATTTCTACTCAAGTCTAAAGGACTAAGTGACTTACCTATCAAAACATTTAGTGTCTTTTCATATTCTGCAACAACAGACCTGTAAAAGAGAGAGAGAGAGAAAAAAAAACAAACAAAAAAAAACAGATCATGCTTTTCACTGACACATGTTGATGTATACAGTCATGATTACAGTTCAAATTCTCAAATGAACAGTAAATTAAAATCCATACAGAATAAAATCAAAACTATAGAAGTACTTCATTAAACTCTGACCAACTCATTAAAAAAAAAAAAAGAGTAGTAGAAGATAAACAGAAGATAAAAGTATACACCTAGAATCTACAGTATGTAACTAAGTATTTAACATCCCCCCCCCCCCTCCCCCCGAGTAAGCCACTGAAGAGAGGACAAGTGCAATGTTTTTGAGACTCTTTATCTTAAGTGCCATCAAGGGTACACTGTGAAAACACTGCAACAATGGATATTGGGGAAACCTTTTGGATACGATTGGATCTGGGGTGCTGACCCTTGCATGCTTATGTCTGATTCATAGGCTTATGGTGACAGATTTGATGGGAAGGCAACTAACTTCATGGAGACGACACTGTCGCTAAGGGACTTCTTTTCTCCTTTGACTTTGTCCACGTGTTCCTGCAGCTGTTTGATCTTAGCCTCTTTCTGATCCAACTGGGTGGCAAACTCTCGTTCCCGTGCCAACAGCTGACCTTCATACTGCATGGCCAGGATCTGCTGCAGCTTACGCCATTCAGACTCTGTGTACTTGACATCCTGTTAAATTAAGAGCGAAATAGTTCACCAGTTTTACAGTTTGTCTCAGACTTCCTGACCAATCTTACGCCTTTCAATTCAATTCAATAATTCTTTATTGTCCTCACGAGGAGGTAATTCGGTTGCGGCGTAAAAACAGACAACCACCACATACACAATATAACATGTCTCAATAGTTAAATATGTAATATCACAACAATAGCACGCACACACACACACACGCACGCACGCACACACAACGCACCCACACACACACTTCCTGCTTACCATGCTCTCATTAAATACGCCACTATTAAGACGGGGGGAGGGGGGGGTTGGGGGTTTAACGTCCTTTTCCACCACATAGGGTGATATCAAAGACGGGGCAACGATGAAAAAGCCAGCACAAATATTTGGCCTCGGCCGGGATCGAACTCACGACCCGAGCATTAGAAGTCCAACGCTCTACCATTCGACCACCCCGGCTCCACTATTAAGACGGGACTACAACCCTTCACTGTAAAAGTAATTTTGGACCTCACTCAAAACAATACCATCATTTAAAATACACGGCATACTGGTGGCAGGCTACTGCACCGCACACATACATTCATAGATCTCTTTTTAACACACACCAGGAACCACATGTTGGTTTCAAAATCCTGATTACTTCCGGGCATTTTGCGATTTGAATCAGTCTGGATCATTTGCGAATGTACTGTGGGAACAAAACTTTCTGGTTTGCTCTGATGTTTCTTCCCCCCCCCCCCCCCCCCCAAAAAAAAAGATATAAAAATCTATTTTCGACCATGGAAGAAGCTATGTTCCCTTCCTCAGAAAATCAAGGATAAGGGGAAAACTTCCATGCCTGTTATACATGATCATACACATGCCCTACTTGTACCTACCTCCTCCACCTGCACCAGTGTAGCCGCCGGCCCGTCACCCTGATGAGCACTGTCACCAGCAAACTGCAACAGACGTAAATGGCAACTTGAAAATTTCCCATTCTCAATTTTTGTCATTGAGTGACTCTGTGTGTGTGTGTGTGTGTGTGTGCGCACGCATGTTTATTTCTTGGACAATCATTGCTCAACATGCCCTACTCTGTGCGTGCATGCATATGTATGTGTGTGTGTGTGTGTGCGTGTGCGTGCGCGCGTGTTCTTTTTGTCCACAAGTCTCATTAGGTGAACTGAGTTTACCAACAGCATACCATCCTAGTAGTCTGAATTTTTTCTTCTTCTACTTCTAGCAGTAAAATAATATACGTATTCGACTTCTATCGGTCTGTAGCAGAATCAGTATACAGTATTCATTCCTTTGTGCCAAAGGAACGTTTGTTTAACAGCAGCAGTACCTTGTCTGTGTCTGCCTCTCCATCAATAGAGAACAGCAAGTCAACAGGCTTGACCGAATCCTCCTCTGTAATGGTCTGTGCCACAGACGTGTTCATGCGACGCTGCGTCAGGATAGAACGTCGGCGTGACACACGTGGAGGTGTGCCCATTAAACAGATGCTCTCTTCAACGCTGAGGACAGAACCAGGAAGGTCAAAAACGTTTGAATCATCTCTGGGACTGACTGCAACTGATATCTTACTTAGCAGACAATAGAAACAAATCAGGCAACAGATGTATACAAATGATTATTCCTGAGAAGATTTATAAATTTATGCAACAGTTAATTTTTCACCATTTCCATGAAAACCCTCCACAGTGGAAGTGTAAGAGACACCATGACTGAAGGAGCACACTCCAGGTTCCAGGACCAAATCGTGATATATTGAAAATGCATTTTCAGTTTCACCATATTTTCTGGAAAGACAGTGGGGTAGGCAAAAGTGAAAGACACACATGGTATTTCAACTACAGTACATTTCAGCTGCTGAACAGATGGCAATATCACTGCTAGAACCACACCTCTTCACAGAATTGATCTCCTTTTAAAAAAAAAAAAATGCACATGTAAACACATGTATAATGCCACTTACCCAGAAGCATTCATCAGTGAAGTGTTGACAGGTTCATGGGGCCGATTCTGGGCTCTCCTTGGCACTGCACACACAACAAGAATACTTGATAAGTTATCGGAGTTCACAGTCAAATGTCAAAATTTAACGATACATAAATTTTAAATAAAAAAGCCTTGCATGAAATGATAAAGTGATCACTTTTTATCTTGTTATTTGTGTGTGTGTGTGTGTATGTGTGTGTGTGTCGGGGTCATGGACTGACTGCAGACACATTAATTTGCATACAAAAAGCTAGCAAAGACTCAGAACAGACATACATGTATACAGTAAACCAACCTGTGTGTGTGGGTGCTGGCATTTTGTCTGGTGTCCGTGGCAAGCTGGGTTTGACAAGAGGGTCAAACTTCACGTACAGTGAACACTTCCTCAAATCTGATTCCTTCACCTGATGTGAAGAGTAACAGCTCAAAATCAGAACACAAGCTGCAACATCACTATTCATTATCAACTGTACAGCAACTAGTATCTTGACCACATATGTTGGTCAGTGCCAATGCAATATTTCTAGTGACCCTCTCCCCATATTAATCAGAGTTGGTATGGTATGGCACTACGGTCGACTTCTCTCAGTGCACATGTATGTATATATATATCTGAAATGCTCATGGCGCCGCAGGGCTGGAGGACAAAGCAGTGAAAGCCTGCTGCCGCTAAGCACTACTTTATGAACAAACCTTCACCCTGCCATTCACTCTGGTGCATGCGACAGCATTCCTGTTTTCAGCCTACTATTCTTCGAATGATGGAGGTGAGATTTTAGCACGCACACTTGATATTTGCGGGTCAGGCATTGTTAACAAAATTTTCTGCACGTGATTTTAACTACATCAGGAGCGGCAAAATCCATCTCAAAATTTCTACCCACTAGGGATTTGAACCCGGCAGTTCACGACCCAGAGTCGGATACCTTAACCACTAGACCACATACCCTTATTGTATTCCCTCAGAGAAGGTTGGATGTGAAACAATACTATGGCCACTACTATAGTACTGTACACATACAGGGCTCCCTAGAAGCTACAGACCTAAAGGGTCCACTGACCCCCAGTTCAAAATTTTAGGGGGTCTTTGTACCCCCACTTTCAATTTTTAAAGGGTCAGAATCATTTCTCAAGTTTTTTAGTGCATGGAATTATAAATTCAGTAAATACTGCTGAACACATAAGGTGTGTGTGTGTGTGTGTGTGTGTGTGTGTGTGTGTGTCACACTGTGTGTGTGCAAAACTGAATTTTATCAACTTCAAATCATATAATTAAATGAAGTGGGTACTGTCCGTACAATTCAGTTTTGTACACTAAGTTTTGCTGCTCTGTGCCGACCGGCTCTGACGCGACGTCTGAATCGTAGCTATCTGACGCCGAAGTGCACCCGCTCAGTGCCGGGCGAGGGCTCGAGCCCCTCCACAACCAGGGCTCCCTAAAAGCTACAGACCTAAAGGGTCCACTGACCCCCAGTTCAAAATTTTAGGGGGTCTTTGTACCCCCACTTTCAATTTTTAAAGGGTCAGAATCATTTCTCAAGTTTTTTTAGTGCATGGAATTATAAATTCAGTAAATACTGCTGAACACATAAGGTGTGTGTGTGTGTGTCACACTGTGTGTGTGCAAAACTGAATTTTATCAACTTCAAATCATATAATTAAATGAAGTGGGTACTGTCCGTACAATTCAGTTTTGTACACTAAGTTTTGCTGCTCTGTGCCGACCGGCTCTGACGCGACGTCTGAATCGTAGCTATATCATCTGACGCCGAAGTGCACCCGCTGCCGGGCGAGGGCTCGAGCCCCTCCACAACTGACTTTTCCACTGACGAAAAAGTCTACAGTCTTTTGAACTTTCACTTTTTTCGGTGGCATGATTCGTCACAGAGAAAACGAATCCGATCGGTAACAAGAGCACTGACTCTAAAATCTTTCGTCCATGGTTTCGGCATCGCACGTACGCCGGGTGCTTCGGTGCGCAGAGGGAAAAGATGGGGCACGTTCACTACGCGCGAGTGGCTGTATAAGCCGCCGACCTGCAGCAGTAGACAGTTAACGCCTGCGAGCGTTAAACAGAACCAAAAACAGAACCGAACTGAACGCGGCCAAGGCAAGGGAGCACACTCATTCGATCACAACAAGCCTATAGGCGTACGCACGGTAGTGCAGAGGTAGTGCGTCAAGCTACGCACAGATCGCGTTCATAATGCTTCAACGTACCCTCTCGAATTTTTTTTAGTGCGTAAATTTTTACTTCAGTGCGTAAATTACGCACAGACGCACAGTTTAGGGAGCCCTGACAACTGACTTTTCCACTGACGAAAAAGTCTATAGTCTATTGAACTTTCACTTTTTTCGGTGGCATGATTCGTCACAGAGAAAACGAATCCGATCGGTAACAAGAGCACTGGCTCTAAAATCTTTCGTCCATGGTTTCGACATCGCACGTACGCCGGGTGCTTCGGTGCGCAGAGGGAAAAGATGGGGCACGTTCACTACGCGCGAGTGGCTGTAGAAGCCGCCGACCTGCAGCAGACAGCAGTAGACAGTTAACGCCTGCTAGCGTTAAACAGAACCAAAAACAGAACCGAACTGAACGCGGCCAAGGCAAGGGAGAACACTCATTCGATCACAACAAGCCTATAGGCGTACGCACGGTAGTGCAGAGGTAGTGCGTCAAGCTACGCACAGATCGCAATCATAATGCTTCAACGTACCCCCTCGAATTGTTTTTAGTACGTAAATTTTTACTTCAGTGCGTAAATTACGCACAGACGCACAGTTTAGGGAGCCCTGACATACATACATGTATACTAACGGTAACATGTAACAACTTACATCTCCACCGCCACCAAACTTTTCCAGCAGTTCCCATGCTGATGGGTCATCGAAAGCTGTTAAGTAGAGAAAGAGCAAAATAAATTTAGGTGGCAAATGAAACAGCAGTACTTCATAATTAATTGTTTTGTGAATACTGAATGCTGTGCTGTCAGGGGTAAATTCATCCCCATAGCAGCGGGTGGATGTGCAGTGAGAATTGACTTCACTCAAAACAATACTGGCTCAAGCCTTGCAACTCTACTGACTGTAAAGTTGTATGCGCAGAAAATTTACTCTATACGTACCTCAGATCGAACTCACTTTATGAAGCAATGCGCTTGATCTTATGTCTGTATGCTTCAAGGGTGAGTGCCTGCTTGAGTGTCAGAGAGAGAGGGAGGGAGGGAGGGAGGGAGAGAGAGAGTGAGAGAGAGAGAGAGAGAGAGTCTATAAATACCTTGTGATCCAGGCAGGAACATATCCTCCCCAAATCCCAGATCGTCTCCGCTAGCCAGCAGCACAGGGTTGTCAGCCATCTGGGAGTCACCCCCTCCCAGCCCCATGAGGCTCTCGAGTCCTTGTAGTTGAAAATCTGGTTTGGCACTGTGTGCAAACTGGTTCTGGTTATCTGACTGGGTGTCTGACGGCTTTCCTAAACTGGCAGTAGCACTGTCCGTCACTGATGGCTCATCACTTTGAGAATTCACCTGTGGTTTTGAGTCAGATTGCTTTGTAGAGACAGGTGAGTTTGCGATTTGAGCTTTGGGCTTAAATGGGTCAATATCATCGGCACGGGATGAAACTCCAGGAGAATTTGCCACCTTTGCCTTTGTCTGAAAAGGATTGTCCTCAGATGCATGGCCACCGTCAGATGCAGACACTGGTGAGTTTGACAACTGGGTTTTGGGTTTGAATGGATCCTCATCCAACGAACTGGTGGTCAGTTTTTCAGGTGTCTTGGTCACAAGTGATGTCTTTGCCTTGAAGGGGTCAACCACATCATTGTCAGGTGTATTGGGTTGAGATGTTTTATCTGAACAGGCCTTTACTGCTGGTGACTTGGCTACCTGCGAATGCGCCTCACTTGTGCCTTTCTCATTATCTTCAGCTGTCTTGTCTGGGGAGTTGGCAAGCTGCGTTTTTGTCTTGAAAGGATCCTCGTCTTCAGTGTTGTCGGTTTTCTTGACTGGCGAGTTGGCTAGCTGTGTCTTGGCTTTGAAGAGATCACCTGCATCACATGTTTCTGTCTTTGTGACTGGAGAATTAGGAAGCTGCGAGGATGGTTTGAAAGGATCTTCCCCTTTGATTTCCGACTCCGCAGATCTCTCTGGTGTGTTCATCAGCTGTTTCTTGGCTTTGAATGGATCGTCAGAACCAGGTGCTCCACGTGATGTTGACAACACATCCTCCTGCCTCTTTTCAACAGGTTTGTCTGGTGTGTTTGGTAACTGAGCTTTGGGTTGAAACGGATTTTCTTCCTGACTTGCATCTGATCTCTTAGGAGGTGAGTTACGGAGCTGGGACTGGGAAGCCGGTTTGACCAATTCTGTGTTGCTCTGTTTTGATTGTTTGTCTGGTGTGTTGGCCATCTGTCTTCCTGCCTTGAACGGATCCTCCTGTACACCTGGCGATGGCTTGACCGGCGAGTTTACCAGCTGTGATGCTGGTTTGAACGGATCTTCGTTACACTTACCAACATTCTGGTCCGGTGAGTTTGGGAGCTGCTTCCTGGCCTTGAATGGATCTGTTTCTTCCAGTAGCCCAGCCTCTTTGTCTGGCAAGTTTGTCACCTGTGAAGACAGTTTGACAGGATCTTTCTCACCATGAGCACAAATCTTGTCAGTTGCATTTGCAAGCTGATTGTTGGCGCCGGAGTGATTTCCTGCCATATCTGCCGAGACTGGTGCATTGCCTGACTGGGGAAGTTGTTCACACATGGTTTCCTGGCTGTCTTCAGCAGGCTTGTCTGATGTGTTAGGAAGCTGTGAACCTGTTGTGACCGGATCCTCCTGGTTTGGCACACACGCCTCATGCACGGAGTCAACAGGCTGTGAAGTCTGCTGTAGCTGACCGACATCATGGCCTTGATCTTTACTTAGTCTGTCAGGTGTATTGCTCAACTGTGCTTTTGGCTTGAAAGGGTCTTCTTCTGCTGACGCTTTGTCTGGTGTGTTAGCAAGCTGCACCTTAGGCTTGAAAGCATTCTCTTCGACTGACGCTTTGTCTGGCGTGTTAGAAAGCTGCACCTTAGGCTTGAAAGCATCCTCTTTGACTGACGCTTTGTCTGGTGTGTTAGAAAGCTGCACCTTAGGCTTGAAAGCATCCTCTTCGACTGACGCTTTATCTGGTGTGTTAGCAAGCTGCACCTTAGGCTTGAAAGCATCCTCTTCGACTGACGCTTTGTCTGGTGTGTTAGCAAGCTGCACCTTAGGCTTGAAAGCATCCTCTTCGACTGACGCTTTGTCTGGTGTGTTAGCAAGCTGCACCTTAAGCTTGAAAGCATTCTCTTCGACTGACGCTTTGTCTGGCGTGTTAGCAAGCTGCACCTTAGGCTTGAAAGCATCCTCTTCGACTGACGCTTTGTCTGGTGTGTTAGCAAGCTGCACCTTAGGCTTGAAAGCATCCTCTTCGACCGACGCTTTGTCTGGTGTGTTAGCAAGCTGCACCTTAGGCTTGAAAGCATCCTCTTCGACTGACGCTTTGTCTGGTGTGTTAGCAAGCTGCACCTTAAGCTTGAAAGCATTCTCTTCGACTGACGCTTTGTCTGGTGTGTTAGCAAGCTGCACTTTAGGCTTGAAAGCATCCTCTTCGACTGACGCTTTGTCTGGCGTGTTAGCAAGCTGCACCTTAGGCTTGAAAGCATCCTCTTCGACTGACGCTTTGTCTGGCGTGTTAGCAAGCTGAACCTTAGGCTTGAAAGCATTCTCTTCGACTGACGCTTTGTCTGGTGTGTTAGAAAGCTGCACCTTAGGCTTGAAAGCATCCTCTTCGACTGACGCTTTATCTGGTGTGTTAGCAAGCTGCACCTTAGGCTTGAAAGCATCCTCTTCGACTGACGCTTTGTCTGGTGTGTTAGAAAGCTGAACCTTAGGCTTGAAAGCATCCTCTTCGACTGACGCTTTGTCTGGTGTGTTGGCAAGCTGAACCTTAGGCTTGAAAGCATCCTCCTTGGTAGACACTTTATCGGGTGTGTTGGAAAGCTGTGCTTTGGGCTTGAAAGCATCCTCTTCGGCTGATGATTTGTCAGGTGTACTGGCCAGCTGTGTTTTGGATTTAAACGGATCCTCATTGGCTGACGCTTTGTCCGGTGTATTGGTCAGCTGTGCTTTCGGCTTGAAAGGATCTTCCTCCATTGACACTTTGTCCGGTGTATTGGCCAGCTGTGCTTTCGGCTTGAAAGGGTCCTCACCAGTCATACCTTCATCAGGACTTGTAACGGTCACAGCGTTTGTCACCTGATCACCATTTTCTTCAGCTTGCTGAGAAAGTTCGCCACATCCCGCTCCACCACCTTCACTACCCCTTGACCCGCAGGACACGTCCACAGTTTCTTCAGTTGCTGCATCTGCAGGTTTCTCAAGCTCCGAGACAGACTCCTCACTCTCTGCAGGGATGCTGCTCACCTCTGCAGGTGGGAACTCTGACTTCTCCACTTCCGAACTCATGTTGTCACAAACTGCTGGTGTGGTTGACTTGAACGTGATGATGACTTCATCATCATCATCATCTGCACTCTTTTCATCTAAAAGCACAAAGCAATAGGTCTATACAAAAATGGTGAATATCACCATTAATCTCGTACTATACTATGACATACTATACTGTACATAAATTTATGCTTTACACCGTAACAACATGGACTCTGTTACATACACCAATATCAAATTGAGCAACCAACACTTGAATATAGTTGAAAGAAACAGACCACCTCTGTTTGGCTGTTTGTTGAAAATGACAGAATTGCATTAATTATCATAACAGAATATTTAATTGCACACCTCTCGTGCCAGGTGTAACGTCGGCATTTTCTGGTGGTGATGATGCCAGCGCATTATCCGAGTTCTCCCTATCGGCTATATCATCAGCAATCACCGGGCAGTTCTTGTCTCTGTCAGTACTCTCCACGCCTGCCTTCTGCGGAACAAATTTGCAAAGAATTGCAAGCCTTAAAATTCATTATACTGTAAGTTATAACCAAGTTACTATCAAGATAATGACAAAATGATTTTTGATCTTGTACATGTTTTAGTCTATCAGACTAAGATCATCACTGAAGAAGTTCATGATCCTTTAAGTTTTACTTTTAGCTAAGGAACTCACACACTCAACAGTTAGTGCTGTAGACAGTAGAGCTAACCATGTGTGGATGTTTTCTCAAACTAGCAAAAGCCCCTTGAACTTTCAGCTCATATTACTATAGTATAGCTCACACTAATCACAGTCATACAATTTAACAGTTATCATGTAAGGTTCCATGAATCATGAATGTCATAAATTATCAGCAATGACTGATGGTGACTGACCTTTTCCACTGGGTTTGGGCTGGAAGACTTAAGGATGTTTGCTTTGCTGGAGAGTTTCAGCACACTGGCTGGTGACAGGGGTCCTACCCCGGATATCTTGTCCTTAACTTGGACACCCGGGACAGAATTTTCATCGTTTGTTGCAGACATCCTTCTGTGCAGATCAAACACAGTATACATTAATGCAAACCAGTACATGTATCACTTTCACTGACAAGCTCTGATCAGCTGCGACAGTACTGATACTTTTTAATTAACTTTGCAGTTTACTCAGAATCAAGTTACTAAAGCTGCTGATCATTGTGAACTGCACCGCTTGCATAAATTTGTGTCAAACCGGCTGTTCAATAAAAAAAAAACCAAATATGGCATCACACCAACCGTACAGTTTTAAATCATTGGTGTTTACTGTCATCGAATAAAAAAAAATGTCCGTAGTAGTCTTTTCTGTCTAGTCTATACGGGGTTCAAACTTTACTCTTTAGTCGAAAGACTTAAACTTACTTTCTAAGTGAAACTGAAAGTGAGTTGTCTGCTGCGCCGATCTTCCCTACCCTCATTCTTACTTATTGTATTTTTCGAAAACAAAAGATTTTAAAATTATTACGCACCCTACCCTTATCACACTCACGTTGGAACAGTAGCTGTCACCACAAAGAGTACGCTGTCAGTCCAGTCAGCTGGATTCGTCTGCTCGAAATCCGACTGTTGAGCTCGAACTCGAACTGTCCAAGAGTCGGTGTTTACCGTTACGCCAGTCCTTCACGTCTCAAAACGCGTCGACAGTGGCAATGTTCGATGAATATGTTGTTCTTTTTAACGTTTCCACACAAGGCAGCAACACGCTGCTGTAATTTGTAAGCCGTTGGTGTTTACACGTACGGGTAGAAAACGCGTGACCCAAAACCGAGTACGAATTTGAAACTTACCGCTGTGAGCATGCGCAACATACTGGCAGGGGACGTCACTCTAATAACTTCTGAAGCTTTCTTTCTGCAGTTCCGCCCCTTGCAGTCTCTCTCTCTCCTCTCTCTCGGAGCAGACACCTTTTGTCAGACAAATCTTTTGCCGTAGGTATAAACGGTATCGAACACATATGGTTGGCCAGACTAGTAGGAAGACTATCGACGTGAGCCTTTCGGTCTGAAGAATTATGTTTTACAGTCAGTGAAGAAGGTGTCATTCCCACGTGTGTGCCTCCGCACAGGGTTACTTCGCTGTTTCGCTGCTAGCGAGGCCGGCCGGTGTCAGTCACAGGATATTTCCGAACCGGGACGAATGGGAACCATTCCGATTTATCCTGGCCCTGGTGGCATGATTTTTCGGAACCATTCCGATTTATCCTGACTCTAGTCAGTGACAGGATATCTGAAAACCACCAGCATATTTCGGAACCGTCTAGAACTGAAGGTGAGTCTTTATCCCGCCACAGGAATTTTGTCTGCATACCGGCCAGGTGCGGGATAAATGGGAATGGTTCCGAAATATCCTAGGATTTTTGGGAACTGGTTCTGATTTATCCTGGTTCCGAAATATTCCGGCTACGACACCGGCGCCCCGCACTCAAAACTGACGTAGTATCGGCGATCCGGCCCAACTTCTACATACCTTATTTTTCTAAGTACTCCCCACATCTGCACCCACTGTGTGATATACACCATAAGGTTCAGCATGTGAGTGTACCCCGGGTAGCAGTAGACAGCCCCCCCCCCCTTCCTGACCCTCCATCCGCCCCCTTCTCACCCACCCCCCTCCCCCCGGTAGTGGACGGGCTGAGAGGAGGACTTTGCTGAGAGGGGGGTGTTCACGCCTCGGCGGTCCGCTGTCAACGCCCTCCAAACTGTGTATTGAAGGAAGGCGCTGATGGGGTCCCGCTGAGTCGTGATCGACCATTGCCCGCCCAATACCCCTAGCCAGACAGTACCCGGGGTATTGCACACTGTACCCCCACAGCGGCGGGATACCGCGCTTACTGCACTCTCCGCGTAAAATACATTTGTGGAGTTGGAAACAAACAAATGAACAGAAAAAAACTGAAAAACTCAACAAAAGATTTGATAAATTACCTCCACGTTGAAGCCGACAAGTGCTATTTGCGACAGGGCATTATAATGAGTATTTTCTAGGTATTTGTACTGACACCCCGCCCCACAAATTCCGACATGAACTAAGCAGCCGATGAGGCCGATATCAAACTGGAGAATTTGTCTGATAGGTATCTTGTGGCTTTGTGCCGACATGAATCGACGGTAAACTCGTAGAAAAATACATGCTCCATCGTATGGTATATGACATATGTATGGTGTAACCGTCGGAGTAGTGGTAAATGGGCTTTAAGCGAGAAAGCCTGAATTCGGGGAAATGGCTGAGGGAGCCAATGTCAAACGGGATAGTTTGTCTGATGGCTATTTTGTGGCTTTGTGCCGGCATGAAACGGTCACAAAAGTGTAGAAAAATGCATGCAGAACCTTTTGATGTATGTATGGTGGTTGCAAACCTTCATCAACAGATGCCTCCGCAACATTCTCAACATCAGATACCCACTGGTGATCACCAACCAAGACCTCTGGGAGGGAACAAGACAGGTCCCCATCGAGCAGGAGGTCAAGAAAAGGAAATGGGGATGGATCGGGCACACTCTGCGAAAGTCAACATCAAATGTCACCAGGCAGTCCCTTGATTGGAACCCCCAGGGAAAGCGCAAAGTGGGCCGACCGAAGCAGACCTGGCGGAGGAGTACGGACGCTGAAGCCAAGGCCGCCGGAACGACGTGGGCCGAACTAAAGAGGGCGTCCCAGAACCGAGTGCGCTGGCGGAGTGTGGTTGCAGCCCTATGTTCCCCAGGGAATAAAGAGGATTAAACTAACTAAACTATGGTGGTTGCAGCCGTAGGGAGTACTTAGAAAAAAGGTAGAAGTTGGGGATCGCCGGTAATTAGGCGGATTTAGCAGGACTACGTACGGAGGACTTCGCTGAGCAGCGCAACCCATTTGCATGTAAATTAGGCATGTTACGGGTGCCATTAGCCAATCGCAGCGCGTTACCCACTTGCGGCCTCTGCCGTGTGTGCCTAATTTACATGTAAATGGGTTATGGAGCTCAGCGAAGTCCTCCGTACGAAGTCCTACTAAATCTGCCTATAATTATGTTCTGAGTGCAGGGCGCCGGCCGGACCGCCGGACTGATGAGGCCGATATCAAACGGGAGTATTTGTCTGATTGCTATCTTGTGGCTATGTGCCGGCATGAAACCGACGTTAAAGGCGTAGAGAAATACATCCTGCATTGTATGGTATATGACATAATATGTATGGTGTAGCCGTCGGATGGGTGCGTCCAAATGGTGCGAGGACGGTGCCGGAAAGTGTGAGGACGATTTCAAACATAACAAATAACTGAAATGATTAAACAAACGGCGTTTTTGTGGTATGTTTGTATGTCAAAATGAGAAAATAGAAGTGGATGTATTTGCTGAAAGAGCTAATTATCGAATCTTACCAAACGGGCACACGATGCATGTGTGTGCGAGTGTTGTGTTTTTGGTGCGCGTGTGCACGAAGCCTGAAAATGACTGTATATTCCCTTTCAGCCTCAGGCATCATAGTCACCCCTAGAAATGCTTCAATCTAGAAACAAACATTTATCATGCACAGACCATTCAAGGAGTTTTAAAGACATTGAAATGTCTCCTTTCCGCTCCGGCAGGCCGGCATCACTGGAGTAATGATAGTCTGGTTTCTGTTCTGAAAGCCAGTTCACCCAAATCCACTCATGTCACCTTAGCCTTTCTTGTGTGCAAAAAGTCGCAGCTTCTCTGGCAGCTTGCCTCCTCCTGCTGCCCCCTGGCATGCACCTTGCCCTACCAAATATAAAAATCACGTTTTTTCGTGACAACAAAAGTTACTACAAACTAGCACACTCCCGAAACAGGGTACCCAATACAAATACCAAACTTGACCCCAAGCTCAATTGCTGTCCTAACTCCGGTATAGTGTTTATACACCTATGTTCACATTGGCTCAAGAGAATATAGAGCATGAACTCAGAACTTAATGTGCTTTAGGTGGTTTGCCAGCTCATTTGGGGACGGTAGGGGCAATGTATCGCATCTACATTAGACAGGTTGTGTGTGTGTGTGTGTGTGTGTGTGTGTGTGTGTGTGTGTGTGTGTGTGTGCGCCAGTGTGCGTGTGTGCGTGCGTGTGTGTGTGTGTGTGTGCCAGTGTGTGTGTGTGTGTGTGTGTGTGCCAGTGTGTGTGTGTGTGTGTGTGTGTGTGTGTGTGTGTGTGTGTGTGTGTACGTGTTTACACTACGTAGTTTATAAACAATGAATGGGTTCACCCGGCCTCAGAAAGTTCGTTTTTAAGTTGTTTCTCTATAGAGAAACAACTTTATGAGACGGGGCAGATTTTGCTACGCGCAGCAGCAAGTTTCAGTGATACAAAACAAGACTGTGACGTTTCTCCACACAATACTTACTTTCACGCACACAGTGACGTAACGAAATCTGCGTCATAGACACCTTACGTGCACACTATGCTGCTGCGTTCTTTTTGGCGGGAATGACGTGTGTGTGTCTGTGTGTGTGGACGGATGTAATGATGGCTATCTCCTAAACCACCTCGTTGGAGGCCTTTTTACTTTGAGATAAAATGGGAATTCACCTTCTCCAGAGCTACCTTTCACGATTTTTAGCCTGCCGCATTTTCAGAAGAGTTATCGCCGATTGTAAAAAATCGGTCATGTTACGATTTTTTTCGAAAAAAATGTTCAGATGGCTTCATCTTCTGAAATTGGGAAGATCATCCAATTATACTGCCTGTTTTCGTAGCACAGCTCTGTAGCTCTGACAGGTTTTGTGTAAGAAAAATATTTCCGAGGTAGGGGTTGTTTGCATATAAGGCCAAATATCTATGAAAAGACTCCTTCAAATTACTCATCATTCCGGTATTTTTGTCACTTATGCCAACTGCACATATGACATGAACTACTGCACTATTATAGCTTTAGTATTAAGAATAACAGAGCTTTTAGATAAACACATTTTTTTCACGTTTCTGCGAGAAGCGCTGGTCAAAAAAGTTCCAATTTTGCAATTTCGTAAGTACAACCCGAGGCACTTAAGTCCAAGTTTCATCAGCTCTCTAGATCTTCCAGATTTTATATCAAAATTAATTCAGGCACGGAAGTCACAGAAACAACAAGGAAATCACAAGATATGAAGAAGTATCACCTGACAGACGAGCAGCTTGAGGCTGACGTCAAATGTTTGGTTCACAGACAAAATCTGCAAGTATCGTCACTGCTTCCGACATTTCATCAGCCCTCTACATCTTCCAGATTTCATGTGAAAAATAATTCAGTCGGAGAAGTCACAAAGCCAACAGGGAAATCACAAGACATGAACAAGCATCCTCAGACGATCTCAGTGCTAGAGGCTGACGTCAAAAGTTTAGTTCACGGAATTGACGTCATCTCTCTCTCTCTCTCTGTATGACGACCTGCCTGAGGCTTACGGCAAATGTTTACTTCACGGAACTGACCTCTCTCTCTCTCTCTCTCTCTCTGGGGAGCCAGGGTGGCCGAATGGTAGAGCGTTGGACTTTCAATGCTTGGGCCGAGAGTTCGAATCCCGGCCGCTGGGGCCAAATATTTGTGCTGGCCTTTTTCTCGTTGCCCCGTCCTTGATTCACCCTTTTGTGGTGGAAAAGGACGTTAAACTCCTAAACACCCACCCACCCACCCTCTATCTCTGCCTCTCTCTCTCTCTCCCCCTTCTTCCCCCACCCGGCCCCACCCCCAGTCACGTGGCTAATCGGTCGAGGTCGTAGAGGATCTAGTGTCGTTGGTAAAACTTGGAGAGGGGAGAACCGGCAACAATAACAACAAAACAGACAAAATAATATGAAGTTTGGAGAAACAACTTTGTAGGACGGGGCCGTTCCTCCTTGTTGTCAGTTGCTGCGGTTTGTTCAGTTTTTATACTGTACCGTTTCTAAAATGTCTGTGCATTATAGTTTAACACACTTGCTGACACCGTGCTGTCATGTTTTTGTAGACATGTTCACAAGGACAATAAAATGCAGTTGTCGTATTTGATCGTTGCACCTCCTTTTTTCTGTTTATTTCTTTCTATACTGTAGTACAAGTCTACAGTATATTTTCCATTATCTTCTGCCAAGGTTACATGCCCCCTCCCCCACCGCTTCACACACACACACAGACACACACACACACACACAGACACAGACACACACACACACACACACACACACACAGACACTGCCAAGGTTACATGCCCCCTCCCCCACCGCTTCACACACACACACAGACACAGACACACACACACACACACACACACACAGACACTGCCAAGGTTACATGCCCCCTCCCCCACCGCTTCATACACACACACACACACACACACACACACACACACACACACACACACACACAGAGTCACACACACACACACACACACACACACACACACACAATCCAAACGAACTACCAGACTACCGCATGATAAAATTAAACAGCTCTGGGATGATGACAAGCGAGACAAGAATAATTTTATTTCACGAACCGTTACCGAACATTCACATCAAGTGTCCACTTCACGAACATGTAAACCCGTTCACATTATTTTCGTGTTATTCTGACGATAAACTGCTACAGTAAACTCCGGTTATAGCGGCCACCCTTGGGGCATGAACTTTGGTGTCGTTATATCCGATGTCCCTTATAACCAAAACCTCGGATATAGCGGCAACTTTCGTCCTGGTGGACGTTAAATCCGATGTCTCCGTATATAACGGAAATTTTTCCGGTATAGCCGATGTTTCCGTACATTAGGGACATTTTCCGGATTGAAGACATTTCCTCTCTCTCTCTCTCTCTCACCCTCTGTGTTTATCTTTTAGTATTTTCAAGATAATTTAAATCAAATTTGTAAACAACTATTGAACTGATATTGATCAACCAGTAAGATAAAAGAAATTAAAATTCACTGTAAAACGTAGTATTCTCACACACACACACACACACACACACACACACACACACACACACACCCACACCCACGCACACACACACACACACACACACACACACACCCACGCACACACACACACACACACACACAAACCAACAGACCATGCGTGGTTGTTTTAAACCATTTTTCGCGCTTTTGTTTATGACAAGTGCCAGGCGAAAGCTGTATCAAAACCGAAACTTGACCTGAAGCTAACGCGAGCAGTTTTCCTAGAATTAGGTCATCGTTTCAGCAGCAGTCCGTGTTCGTGCCTTGTCGCACGCGCGCTGCGTCCGTTATAAGCGGAGGTGGGACAAGAAAACATGACCGGAATAAGTGGCGTCCGGTGTAACCGGTGACTGCAACGACTGCGCCGTCCGATATACTGTATCAGGAGAAAAGGGATCCTGGGGACGTGAAAACGTGTCCGGTCAAACCGATGTCCGGTGTAACCGGTGGCCGCTCTATCCGATATGTTTTTAGTCATGTTCAAGAAGGCCCTCGGCCGGGAAATGATTTGCTATGTCGGTATAAACGGAGTCCGGTATAACCCATGGCCGCTATAAGTGGAGCATACTGTATATGCACACGTAGAAAGAAAACTGTACGGGACAGGCAAAGACACAAGAACCTTAATTTCACAACGGTAAAAGTTACAGGCACAAAGACCATTTTGGAAAGCTGCCGTTGCTACAAATAATAATAATAATAATAATATGATTACGCATGCGCCTGCATACCTAGAAGGGGTGTTTACTTCATTGGATTGGATACGGAACAGTCTTCACGATGACACAGGGGAGAGTACTGAGAGCTGGGGTGGAGCGCGTATGCCCCCCCCCCTCCCCCCTCGAGTGCAGATACCATCTTAAACTGTATCCGACTACAGGCCCCCCCCCCCCCCCCCACTTCCTCTCCCCCACTCCCCCTCGCCCCACACACACTTCTTTTACACTTCAAGCACCAACTCTTGGCTTCGAGAATTTGCGATTGTGCAAACGATCAGATCGCGCACTGTTACCCCTCAGGCTAAGTAGTACATTAGGGTAGAAATAAACAAATAATAATAATAAAAATAATAATAATAAACCCAACAAAACCCAATGACAACAAAACACAGAACAGGTAAAAACAAAGAAAGAGAACAAAACGGCACGGGTCAGTACGGCAGGACGACAACGATAGGAAGACGACTGAAAACGACGTGACTGTTTCGTCATCTGTGAATCACTGATGATATTCCTTCTGATCCACCCTGTGACACTTGACCAGACGATGGAGCCAAGATCACCCTACGGGCATCTGATCACAGCTGAGGTCATATCGCGGGCAAACGCCGTTATGAACATCACAACTTGAAATCTCTTGTGAGAATCTAGAAAAGGGTGTACTGGTCACTTTCAGCTGTTGCTGTCAATCAGTCGGCTATGCGCGTGTTAAGGTCAGTTCTTTCAACAATAATCTCCGTTTCGAACACCACAAGTCGAAACCTCTGGCAAGCGTATGGAAACTGATCGACCGGTCACTCTGACACCTCCTGTCCAATCAAAAGCTTAGTTCTTTCAGCAGTGAATACCAGCTGATAGTATGTCTCTTGGTCAAAAGGTGGTGTGTGATGCAGACGTCAAAACACCACCTTTGGAAACGTCGGGCGACGGTCTTGGAAACGTTCAACTATTCACTGAAAACAGCTGCTGTCAATCCAAAGATCAGTTCTGAAAGTAGTCGATGTCAGTGGACAATAGATTTCTTGGCGAGCGCTGAAGAAACACTCGATCGATCACTTTCAACAGCTGCTGTCAATCAAAAGATCAGTTCTCAAAGCAGTCAGTCTCAGTGGACAATAGATTTCTCGGCAAGACGTTGAAGAAACACGACTGATCACTTTCAACGGCTGCTGTCGATCAGAGGGTCGGTCCTTTCAGCAGTGAACTGCAGCAAGCGGCCATGACCAGAGTCTAAGAAACGCTCGACTGGTCACTTTCATATGTTGCTGTCAATCAAAGGGTCAGTTCTTTCAGCAGTGAAGGTCAGCGCACGGTGTGTCTCTTGGTGGCTGCTGTAGGCTGAATGTCGGAAGCGGGTGGCGCTGGCTCCTCCGTGATTGTCGGGGTGGTGGGGGGCGTGGACACTGTCGGAGCGACCTTGCGTTTGACCTTGTCCGGGTTGGTGACCACGTAGTACTGCAGGAACGACCTCATAGAGTTGTAGCCACGCTGAAACAGATCGTCAAGGTATCTGTTAGAATGACCAGAGATTTCTCCGGACACGAGAAACGGGGTGTAGTCAAAACTGACCCGAGTGTGTTCGATGCTACTCCGCTTCTGAAGGTTCAAAAGCTTGCGTCCATTTTGCCTGCACTACTGACTGTTCCGTTGCGCTCAATAACAATTCTCTCGTAAATCTTAATATTACCAACTTTCTTTACGCCATATAATAATAATAATAATATCATCATCATCATCAACATCATCATAAACATCATCACCATTATCATTATTAATATAATAATTATTATTATTATCAGTAACTAGCTCATCAAACAGGCACATCCCGCACATACATGTATACATATGACATAGAAAAAGTACAAAATATTTATACAAGTCTACAACAATACAAAATGTATGTTAAGGACACATCACATACACACTAACAGATGACTAATGATAGCTGACAGTGACATACATAGCCTACACAATCCTTTGCAAAATACTCACACCAACAATAGCATCCATCGACAGAATTTTCAACCGATTATTATTAAACCGACACAGGTGAAAACCTTTCCTCACCTGCACGACGAATTCCCGGTCATCCTCCTCCAGTACAAAGTCCGTGGTACTCACGTGACCCGTGTTGATGCCCACCGTCCGCTCTAGGTCACGCTCCTGTCCACAAAGATAGAAAAGAAATAAACAAAATAAATACTATCTTTATACCATGCAATATGAATACAAATACTACATGAATACAAAGGGCAGCACCGATCCCTTGACAACAGGAGACCAAGGACAAAGTTGCCAGAACCGCTGGGCATTCAGACAGTGATCCAATCCAATCTAATCTTACAGAATGTCTGCTCAATGAAACATGCTCGTTGTGTTTAGGCAAACAACAGAGAGAGAGAGAGAGAGAGAGAGAGAGAGAGAGAGAGAGAGAGAGAGAGAGAGAGAGAGAGAGAGAGAGAGAGATGAAATGAAATGAAATGAAATGAAATGAATCTTTATTTTACAACGGTTGATGCTTTGACGTAACAGTCAGTTTTAGAACATGCCGTTGCTACTACTAAATATGACGAAATCAAAAGAAGCAACACTACACGAAAGAATGAAACCACACACACACACACACACACACACACACACACACACACACACACACACACACACACACACACAGAGAGAGAGAGAGAGAGAGCAACAAGAACAAACAAAGAACATTTATTTTACAACGGTAGAAGTTACAGGCATATTCATACCAATTTTAAAACTTGCCGTTGCTACACTACATGAGCTAATACATGTACTACTGTAAATAAAAATAATAATAAAAAAAAAACAGAGAGCGAGAGAGAGAGAGAGAGAGAGAGAGAGAGAGAGAGAGAGAGAGAGAGAGAGAGCACTATCAGTCAGTGTCTGTGGACGTGATGAGTTTTCAAGGCTCCTCTGAAGGACTGGATGCTTCGAGCTACCTGAAGAGGCTCAGGCATTGAGTTCCACAGAGTGGGGCCAGCAATTCGGAAACAAAAAACACGGACGAAAACGAACGGGAAAGAAAACTAGCACGCTGGAGGACTGCTGACCTCCACGTAGAGTTTCTTCACGTTGTACATGAGGGTGTTCTGCAGCATGTCCAGGAAGGAAACAAAGTTCTTGATCTCTTTCCGCTCGTAACCAAGGAAACGTGTCTGTAAACAAACTCCGTTCTCCTCGATGAACTGAACAAGTTCATCATAGCGAATCTGAAACAAACAAAAAGACATGCTAACACTTAAATGGATAAACAAAATGACGAACATGTACCGTCATAACAGGCATCCTTCCAGAAACGCATTATGTGTATACATTTTCACCTTTAAAATCTCAATACGTATGACACGCATTCGTCCACTTCTGTCAGAATCTTCCACTGCCATACTCGTAAATGCTCCAGTCACTTCTAGACTTGACTTCTGCAATTCCGTCTTGGCCGGTCTCCCCGCCGACCAGATCCATCGGCTTCAAAGAGTGCAGAGCAGCGCAACGCGTCTCATTACGAAGAAACGGAAGCGCACACTATGGTAATGTTTTTTTTTTTGTTTTTTTTTTTTTTTTTGCGCTGATTCTGTGCATCAGCGAGTCCCAGCCTGTTCAGTAACGGACCGTAGGCTCAAAGAAAGTCGTATTTCTCTAATATTAGACGCCACAATGTCACGAAAACGGTCGCAATGACCAAACGAAACACCCTTCTATCTGGTAAAAAACCAAAGAGCTTCGAAAGCGGCAGTTTTCCCTCTCAGTGGCGTTACGAACACATAGGCCCCCCGTTTTTCCTTCTCGTATGTGGAACCGTTCATTCGGGCCGATCGTCGGGGGTTCTCTCCGGGTACTCCGGCTTCCTCCCCCTCTGCCGTTTGGAAATGTTCAGCCCACCAAATTGGAAAAATAAATGCAATTCTAAATTCCGAAATTTAAATAGCTGAGCTGACCCTTCGCACCACGTGATTGTAATGTGTTTATGTCCAGTGTGTGAGAGAATGCGTGTGATTCACGTGAGCGTGCGTTTTGGGTTCAGTTCGCGGCGCTTTGAGCCGATTCATGAAATTGGGTAAAGCGCCTATACAATACTCATTAATATTATTATTGACCCGTGCCGTCCTTTGTGAAAGTTAAGTGGTTTCTGTCCCTTTTATGTCGCTTTTATTCGTCGCGTTGTGGTTTCTAGTACTGAAGTCTCGGTCTGTTTCGTTATCGACAGCAGAACAGCAGCAGCAACACAAGCCACCTTGCCAGAGTCCAAACACTGAGGGATGGAAGATTATAAAGAAACTAACAGACCTGTCCATTCTTGTCTTGGTCCAACAGCTCGAAGGCTTTCTGCACCGTGTAGTCCTTGCCGAATAGTACCTCCGCCATCGCTTTGGGGAACTCGGTTTCCTACACGAAATTAGAAATAAAAATAAGATACATGTACATATGAATATTTACGGAGTTCAGTCGGCATTGAATTTTAGGGAAAAATATACATATATTAATAAGATTTAAATATTCACGGAGTTAAAAATTACGATTGGCACTGAAAATTAGATAAAAATAATAATGAAATAAAAATAAGATTTAAACATTCTTGGAGTTTCAAAATTGCATCGGCATTGAAACTGAGATAAAAACAATAAGGGTGATATCAAAGACGGGGCAACGAGAAAAAGGCCAGCACAAATATTTGGCCCCAGCCGGGATTCGAACTCATGACCCAAGCATTGAGAGTCCAATGCTCTACCATTCGGCTGTCCCGGCTCCCCTCTGGGATAAAGAAAAGAAAAGAAAAGAAAAATACACTGACATCTTTGAAGGCCGCCTCCAGTTCCTGCCTGTCAATGATGTCATTCCGGTCAATGTTGTGTTTCTTTAACACCTGCAAGCAGAAAGGGTGTGAGAATGGGTGGGTGGGTGTTTAGGGGTTTAACGTCCTTTTCCACCACGTACGGGTGATATCAAAGACGGGGTAACGAGGAAAAGGCCGGCACAAATGTTTGGCCCCAGCCGGGAATCGAACTCAAGACCCGAGCACTGATAGTTCAGTAAGTTGAGATGAGTAAAATCATCCACTTTCGATGTTATGCGTAATACCCAACAACTCGTACGTATTTTCCTTTCCCCCTGTCTACCTCAGCTGGACAACAGGAGCAGTATTTAAGCGGGTGTGTGTGTGTGTGTGTGTGTGTGTGTGTGTGTGTGTGTGTGTGTGTGTGTGTGTGTGTGTGTGTGTGTGTTTGGGAGTTTATCGTCCTTTTCCACCACATACGGGTGATATCAAAGACGGCGCAACGATGAGAAAGCCAGCACACATATTTGGCCCAAGCCGGGATACGAACTCACGACCCGAGCATTAGAAGTCCAACGCTCTACCATTCGGCCATCCCGGTGTAGCATCCGGTCCGGTCCCCCCTCTGAAGTAGTCCCCCGGGGGACCAATTCGTGGCAAAAACTGCTCTATAATGGTCCCCCCCTTAGACATCCAGCCTCGTTTTCGACTGGTCCCCCTGGGCGATTTTGGTCCCCCCTCGCATCCAAAATAGGCCCCCTCTCGAACTGGTCCCCCTCTTTTCTAACCAATGTAGAGCTATGTCAGTATTTATTTTTAACTTTATTGTGACAAAACTTTATTGTCCCCAAAAGCACAGGGCCATAGGAACATTTTTTTTCTTTTTTTTTCCGATTTATGTGCTTGTTGTTATTTTTGTGTGTGTGAGATATATTTGTTTGGTTGTGTTCTTGTTTCTTTCAGTTGTTTTTTTTGCATTGGTTCTTTTTTGCTGTCCACATTTCCTGTCATTTTTTTTAAACTGGAAATAGCATTTAGAGAATAACATCAAAGACCAAGTATCTAATATTTTCTATACAACGCCATAGAAAAAATATTTCTTCAAAATTAAGTAAGTGTCCATGACATGAAAACTAGTTGCCACCTTTGGCTTTCAGCGTACTTCAAGTAGACAGTCAAGACTGAGTACCAGTGTCTCAAATCATGACCCTTGAAACAACAAAAACAGCAGAAGACTAACAGTTCTCAGGCTGGTCTAAGGAGTGACACAAAAAAACAGGAGCAAAGTGATGTCCAAGATTCATTATATAAATTACTCTGTCTGTTTTCAATGGGGCCGATTGCCAAACTGGCCCGTATTTCAGCCACCTAGGTTGTCGGCCTGGAGCCTCTCTTGTGAACACATACACGGGCGTGTCCAAGAGGGTGGCTGCAGCAAATATCTCAACCTCGGTGGCCCAAGTACGGAATGAATTGTCGTGTACTTATAATTATAGGCATGTTTGACACGAGTCACGTGACGTGTCAAGAAGCGTGGCGACCGTTTTCTCATCCCACAAAAAAAAAAAAAAAAAAAGAGAAAACAAATCTAAACTTTTAAAAGTGATTTAACTTCGTAGATTTGCCGTTCTATGTAGCCTATACTTTTGTTTTTTAGTGGCGACCGTTTTCTCATCCCACAAAAAAAAAGAGAAAATAAAAAAACAAAAGTATAGGCTACATAGAACGGCAAATCTACGAAGTTAAATCACTTTTAAAAGTTTAGATTTGACACTGTAACCTTGACCCAGTTCAAGATCATCTTGAATAACATCTCTGTACAAAAATGAAAATAATTATACATATAACGAAAGAGGTGTGTGTGTGTGTGTGTGTGTGTGTGTGTGTGTGCGCGTGTGTGTTTGCGTGCGTGCGTGCGTGAGTGAGTGTGCACGCGTGCGTGCGTGCGTGCATAATGTGTGTGTGTGTGTGTGTGTTTGAGAGATGGGGGGAGGAGAGAAAGTGTGGGGGGCGAGAGAGAGAGAGAGAGAGTGTGAGAGAGATCCAGAGTCACGTTTTCTACTGAGTTGACACACACTATAACAATAAAGTTAAAAATAAATACTGACATAGCTCTACGTTGGTTAGAAAAGAGGGGGACCAGTTCGAGAGGGGGCCTATTTTGGATGCGAGGGGGGACCAAAATCGCCCAGGGGGACCAGTCGAAAACGAGGCTGGATGTCTAAGGGGGGACCATTATAGAGCAGTTTTTGCCACGAATTGGTCCCCCGGGGGACTGCTTCAGAGGGGGGACCGGACCGGATCCTACACCGGCTCCCCACTATTGAAGCGGAAAAGTACAACCGCAAGGAGAACAGAAATACAAATCAGTTTACTACTCCCTTCTAGAAATTACAATAGATAACAAAAAGTTTTCCGCCCTCTTACCCGCAAGAAAGCATCAACCGCCTCCACAACCTTGGCGTGCTCCCTTTCTGCACGCCTCTTCAATTTCGCCTCCTTCTGCCTCTGTCTGCACAGAAAAGGTCCTCAAGTAGAAATGTTTCGGGGTTTGAATGAATATTGAGAAGAACAACGCAGGCTCAACAGCACAAACTGACGGTGACTTCAAGTCTGGTGTTAATTCGAGTGACCCTGTTTGGCGACTGCGAAAGTTTGCTACGGAAAAGCATGATTTTCTCGATTTGTCTATTTGCAGGGCAAGGTGCATGCCAGGGGGGGTTGCAACAGGAGGCAAGCTGCCAGTGAAGCTTGGATCACTCTGGGGAGGCTTGAGAGGGAAGGAGACACTGGCATTTTTTTTTATACTCCTGTCAGGTGCGTGAGCCTAAGTGGTCTATGCACGATAAGATTAGTTTCCAGATTGAAGCATTTTTAGGGGTGACTATGATGCTTAAGCCTAACAGGGAATATATATATATATATGCATTTTCAGGCCTCAACCAAAGGTGGTCTGGTGCTTGTAGAGACAATGACAATGAGAATGATCTTTATTTTTCAACCGTAAAAGTTTTGCCAGAAATACCATGTTCGAACTTGCCGTTCCTGAATAACGAAAATTTGAGCAAAAGAAGGAAATTCTAAAAGCTACTAGAATTTAAAGAAAGAAAATAAAAGTGTAGACACGTTACACATTTAATAAAAACACGCACGCACGCATGCACGCACGCAAACACGCACATACACACGCACAAACAAGGCAATCTATTTGAGCCCAGAGACGTGTGGCAAGCTTGGAAGAGAAGACAGCAAAAAGAATAAGCTGACAGAAAGGTGACAGACTCATAAAAATCTTTGTGGAAGCTTTTCAAACTACAAATTACATGACATGTTATGTATCACTTATTCATTGCCTTGTCATAAACTCACTGGTAGAGTTTGGTGGGGTGTTGTGGTTTCTTGGGATCTAGACATCCCGCTCTTCGCTCCAGTCTGTATCTCAAGATGTCCTCCTCTCCATCGGCATACTGCACACGGTGAACAGTTAATAATAATGATGATAACAAGAACAACAAAAACAACAACGACAATAAGAATAATAATAATACTTGTGTATTGTGTAGGCGCTGCATTCCGATTTCTTGAATCGGCCAAAAGCGCCGCGAAAGTGAGCCCAACACGCACGCTCACGTGGATCACACGTGTTCTCTTACACACTGGGACATGAACACATTACAATCGCATGATGCAACTGGTCAGCTCAGCTATTTAACTTTAGGAATATTAGAGTTGCATTTATTTTCCAAATTTTGTGGGCTGAACATTTCCAAAGCAGAGGGGGGGGGGGGGGAGGAAGCCGGAGTACCCGGAGAGCCCCGGACGATCGGCCCGAATGAACGGTGCCACGTACGAGAAGGAAAAAACTCTTCGCCCCGAGTGGGACTCGAGCGTGACCTCTCGCACTGGTGGCGAAGTCTCTTAACCACTAGACCACCGATATGTATTGTAGGCGTTTTTCTCAATTGTTTGGCTCAAAACGCCGTGAACTGCATCACACGCATTCTTTCACACATCGGCCACAAACAAATCACCACAATCACGTTGTGCGAAGAGTAAGGTTCCAGTTCCAATTCCAATTTCGTTTATTATTATCCCAATTTGGGCAATTTGTTGTTAAACGGCGACACTAAACACACATCACAGACCTCAACGAGTAAATACATTATAAGATAAGATGTTCCCCCCCCCCCACACACACACACACGGGTGGGTGGGTGTTTGGGGGTTTAACGTCCTTTTTCACCACATAGGGTGATATCAAAGACGGGGCAACGATGAAAAAGCCAGCACAAATATGTGGCCCGAGCCGGGATCGAACTCACGACCCGAAGTCCAACGCTCTACCATTCGACCACCCCGCCCCCCCCCCCCCCCCACACACACACACACATGTATATAAAAGTCATCAGTACATCACATACCTTAAGAACTAAATACACAGGAAACTGCATGTAGATAAATAATTTAAATATGATTAGGTTTCGGGATTTACAACTGCATTCCGTTTTCATTTTGTGGATGGAACATCTCACAACAAATTAAAAAAACAAAATGGCCACTCACCAGCAGCATGCCGAGTGTTTTAATGTTGAACGTATCGAACCGGTTGTTGCGGTCCATGATGAAAGGAATGTCTTTCAGGGGCTGCAGCTTCCGTACGAACGAATCTTCAGGTGCCATTGATAAATACCAACCTGCAACGTATGACGGTATCAACGATCAGACTACATCGCTTTGAAATATCCGTCAGCCAGTCATAGTCCAGGCTCCACATGTAGAAGTCGAGGTTAGGGATTTTAGCCCCGGGTTAGAGTCTAACCTCGAACTAAACTAGCTCTAGGGTTACATTTTCTGTTTTTTTTTTTTTTTTTTTTTAAATCAGGAAGCGGGTCCATTCCAGCAAGATGCCTAAGCTGTTATAGAAGGATTTATTTCTTCCTTTCTTCGCCTCCTTTTTTTAATATATAATTTTGTGTCTTGGTTTCTTTTGTCCTAGTCTGGGTTAGGCCCGTAGCCTTGGGTTAAATTAACCTCGACTTTTACACACGAGCCCTGGGCGTTACGTGTACCTATTGTGGAAAATGTAAACTATTTGGTAATTTCGTCCGCGTCTTTCCCAGCTACCTCGAAAATGTAATGATGATGATAACATTTTAATAATAATAAAAAGAATAGGAAGAAGAAGAAGAACTGTGTATTGTGTGGGCGCTTGACCCAATTTCTTGAACTGGCTCAAAGCGCCGCGAGCTGAACCCAACACGCTCACGTGAACCACACGCACTCTCTCACACACTGGACATGAACACATTACAATCACGTGGTGCGAAGGGTCCGCTCAGCTAGAAATGCATTATCAAAACGCAAATAGAAGACAAGAACAAGAACTAGAATCTTTATGTGTTGTCATATGCAACTTTGTACACGTACGTGAAGATGCAGCGCTAACGAGTCTGCACGTGACTACCGACTCGACTTGGTGATAGAAAAAGCTGAAGCTCGTACCGTCAAAACAATGGATGGGGTAGTTGCACAGCACCCCGCCGTCCACGTATACATCCGTCCGCCCGAACTGTTCGTACTTCATGGCCGAGAACATTCCTGATAACATAGTTCAGTTCTAGTAAAACAGTTATTTCCCAGGATATGCATATTAAACCCCCATCTCCCCAGCCAGAACACACGCACACACACACACACACACACACACACACACACACACGAAGAAAGAAACACACACACACACACACACACACACACACACACACACACACACACACACACACACACACACACACACACACACACGAAGAAACACACACGAAGAAAGAAAGAAACACACACACACACACACACACACACACACACACACACACACACACACACACACACACACACACACACACACACACACGCTGCTCCTCTCCCTACACACATAAAAAGTAGCGCTCAGTATAGTTCGCACCCTTGCGCTGTATTGGGCGAACTATACATGTACCAATGTAGCTAGGCTCATTAAGTATAGTTCGCCTGCTTAGATGGGTTTAGGGTTAGATATAGGGTTAGGGTTAGGCTTCGATTTAGGGTTGAGATTAAGTATACCTTGTGGTAACCTTGTAGCGAACTACACAGACGCAGCAAAAGTAGCTGCCAGTGTTCAGACGTGAATCGACGCAGTCATACCTGGGATTGCCATGGACATGCGCACTGCCACTCTGATGGGCATTTCCGGCGTTGTCTTGGGATGACAGTACTCGGTGGCCATCTGACTCAGGTTGGTCACCACGATACACACCATCTTGTCCATCTGCTGGTACATCTGCAGGCACCAGGAGACGAGACATAATGACACACAATACGGTACAATTTATACGCGTATTCACGGTATGGTAGACTTCTCCTCGGCGCACGTATCCATCTCCACTGAGATGCTCATGGCGCCGCAGGACTGGAGGACGAAGCAGTGAAAGCCTGCTGCCGCTAAGAGCTACTTTATGTGCAAACCTCCACCCTGCTATTCATTGTGATGCCCGCGACAGTATTTCTGTTTTACCACGCCACCGGCCACAGCCTACTCTTCTTCGAAAGACGAACGTGGGATTTTTAGCGTGCACACTTGATATTTGTGCGTGCGTGTGTACACGAAGGCGAGGCAGGCACCGTAAACGAGTCTGCACATGGATTTGACTCGATATGGTATGGAAAAATCCAACCATCTTCTTTCTTCTTCTTCTTCTTTGCGGTCGCTGGGGTCACACTGGCAGGCCGGTTGTCACGATGAAGTGTGCCGTTTTCTGAAGTTCCTGCCGGCTACTGTACAGCTTGGAGTGCAGACTGGTCTCTTATATATATTCCTGCCCACCGGGGACTCGAACCAGGCAGCTCAGGATCCGAAGTCGGATGCCTTGACCACTAGACCAAAGCCCCTGTCTTATTCATCATACACTGATTGTCCCAGTTGAAGACCAGGGTGGTGGTGGGTGGGTGGGAGGGTGTTTGGAGGTTTAACGTCCTTTTCCACCACACAGGGTGATATCAAAGACGGGGCAACGATGAAAAAGCCAGCACAAATATTTGGCCCCAGCCGGGATCGAACTCACGACCCGAGCATTAGAAGTCCAACGCTCTACCATTCAACCACCCCGGCTCCCCCAGTTTAAGACCGTCCGACACAGCAGAAAACCTAACTGCTCCGTTTAGCAAGCAGTGTTAATGTAGCGCGTCTTTTTTGTTTTGCTAGGGTAGAGCTGTGTAAGAACCATCAATTTAAACGGGGCTAATTCCATCTTTGCTAAGCCAACTTACGTTTGGAATAGTTTGGCTCGTGAATGCGCCTGTACGCTCGGAATATTCTATCTTGATGGTTAGTACAGCTCTTAATGCGATACAATGTTGTTTACACTTCGCGCGAGACAGTACGATGCTATACCAGCTGGCCTGTCCCACCTCCACAATCAAGAAAGTAATTGACTGATTAGTGACGAGGAAACAGAATAACAAGGAAGGGAAGGCAGAAAGGAAGACGGAAGGAAGGAGGGAAGGCAGGAGGGAGGAAAGGAAAGGAAAGGAAAGGATAGACAGAAAGGAAAAAAAAATCAACAACACATCCCTAACAAGCGAAACGCAGCTGTGTCCGGAATACAATAGAGCAGCATCAGAATTTAACAACTCATATCCCACGTTCAGACTTGTCAGACGTGAGTGCATGTCTGTATACAGTGAAGGGGCGGGGCTTTGGCTTGCCGAGTCGTCTATTGTACAATCACAATGTACCACAAAATACATATATAATAACAGATATCTCACGTTTAATAATAATAATAATAATAATAATAACAATATATTACACTTGTAGCGCGCGGAGTTATGCTTAGAAAAGCACTCAATGCGCTTTTTGCTCACGAACACACACAACATTCACATGCACACATTTATACACATCAATACAGGCGGTGGAGTTTAAACTTAAAGATTAAAAGCTAGTTTGAAAAGATGTGGTTTGAGTTCTGTTTTAAACTGTAGGAGGGATGTTTCTCAGAGAAGATAGCAAGGAGTTCCAAACGCGGGGGGGGGGGGGGGGGCAATAACTGAAAGAACGTTGGCCAAATGTTTTGAGGCTCACCCGGGGGACCTTTAAGTAGCTTTTCTGTGGATGAGCGGAGAGTGCGTGGTGTTTCGTACGTGGTGAGCTCATCAGGAAGGTACTGGGGAAGCGACTGGTCAAAACGACGGAAGGCTAATGTAGCAATCTTGTACTAAATACGGTACTGGACCGGCAGCCAGCGAAGCTCCTTTTAATTTTGATCAGACGTGGGTGTGTTACCTGTTTGAATGTAATATCAGCATTGCCTGTCTTGGCCTTCAGTTTGTCTCCAAACCACTCGTAGATCCGCCGACCAGGGTTCCAGCCAAACGTTGACAGGAGGTTGGGCAGCAGACTGCAGTAGCCGCACGACGCATCTGAAACATTAATGCGTTTATTTTCGTTTAATTTTTTTTTTACTACTTTATTGTCCCTTTCGGGAAATTCGGGCTGCTTCCCCCGGGGGAAGCGCGTCGCCGCGGTGCAGCGCCACCCAATACCTTTTTTATATACAATTTTGCTTTTTTTGTAATTTTGCTGGGGGAGGAAAGCCGGATAACCCGGAGAGAAACCTCCGGTGAGCAGCCCGGCAGCCAGGAAAAACCGGTATCGCATATCACAAGCTCGACCTGGGCTCGAACCCACGCTTCATCGCCATGACATTGGTGACGGTCGTTCAGTAGCGCAGCGGCTAAATCCGATGCGCTACCTATTAGACCACCGCTCACCCCGTTCATGTATTTTACTCATTTATTCACTCATTCATTGTTTATTTATTTATTCACCTTATCACAATTTTAAAAAAAATCTGCTTTTCATTTTAGGTTGCATGTGAGCCCATTCCGTTAACTGAGTTCTCACAGAATGTTTAGTCAGCATCAACAAGTCTTCTCACGACTCTAAAGAACTCATAATAAATTTATATGTCTATTTGTTTAGTTATGGTCTTGAAACACTTGAGGCATCAGTGATGATTTGTGCGGCATAAACGAAGTATAGAAAACTGTATTAGTTTCATGCATGTGCGTGCGCGTGTGTGTGTGTGTGTGTGTGCGTGTGTGTGTGTGCGTGTGTGTGCGTGCGTGTGCGTGCGTGCGGCGCGTGCGTGCGTGCGTGAGGTCGGGTGAGAGAGAAGGGTGGGTGACCGTGGGTGGGTGTTTGGGGGTTTAACGTCCTTTTCTACCACATAGGGTGATATCAAAGACGGGGCAACGATGAAAAAGCCAGCACAAATATTTGGCCCCAGCCGGGATCGAACTCACGACCCGAGCATTAGAAGTCCAACGCTCTACCATTCGACCACCCTGGCTTCCCGGTGAGGGAGAAGGAAGCAGATAGTAATTAGCATATGACAGTGAAATGACAAGGTATCCAAACAAACACAGGAAAAACTGTTTTCCTCCTGATAGTAATGTCAAGGAAAATTGGCCACACGACTGAAGCATCAGCAGTAACCAAGTGATCGTGAATGCCCGAGTCACCAGGAAAGGTAGTACTCAAAGTCAAAGGCCCACTGTCCGACATGTCGAAGCTGACAAATCGCTCGTAACAACTTCGGTAGACAGCGTCTGACACTGTACCATTTAGACACGCGTGTCGTTAACAGCCTCGAACAAGCTGCCGTGGAGCAAATAGACGCAGAAACGCACAGCGTCTGCCACAGTCTTGTTACACGCTTTGGGCCTTGTATTCTCAACTCACAAGTATACCCGATCTGTCGTAAGAGCCACATACGTAAACAGTCAAGGACTGAAATTTGTGTAACGGGAACTAAATTCTTCATTTACATAATTTCCTTGAGAGCAGTGACAGAGTGTTTCATTTAGTCGGGTTTCCGTAGCCGTGACAGACGGACGGTTGGGTACCGCGCGCCTCTCTCATTGTACATATATGGGGTAATAAATGTTTGCGTGAGTGTACACTTGTATGCCCCTGTGTAACTGTGCATGACGGTATGTGCGTGAATGTGATGGTGAGTGTGGATGTGTGAGTACATGGAACGCGAGACAGGGTCGTGACAACTTGGTGTCCCCGACGTGATAGCAGAGCTTCGAACCGTCAGATACTCCTCGTGTGCACGGCCAGCAAACGCCAATGGACTGAATTAAGAGCTCTACAAACCCTAACATTAACTATTTTCAGAATACGGGTACACTAACAAGCTGGGCCCGCATGTGAAAGTCGGTGTTAGGGAGTTTAGCTCCGGGTTAGAGTCTAACCTCGAACTAAACTAGCTCTAGGGTTAAATTTTCTGGATTTTGTTGTTGTTGTTGTTGTTGTTTTGTTGTTCATTCCAGCAAGGTGCCTATGCCCTTATAGAAGGATTATTGTCTTTCTTTCTTCGCTTCCTCTTTTAGTTAATTTTGTTTTGGGGTTTCTTTTGTCCTTGTCTGGGTTAGGCCCGTAGCCGTGGGTTAAATTAACCTTGAGTTCTACATACGGGCCTTGAGCTGTTCCGTATTACGTCGTCTTCTTTAGAACCTAGAATATGAAATGGTGGTCCTTTAAATATGCACTTTTCCAAACTTTTGTTGTTGGACACGCTTTCTTTATGAGAATTCAACGCTACGTGGTTGAGGAGGGGTGGGGTGGGGAGGGGTGGGAGGTGTCCCAGGGTACGGGTGGGTGGGTGGGTGTTTGGGGGTTAAACGTCCTTTTCCACCACATACGGGTGATATCAAAGACGGGGCAACGAGGAAAAAGCCAGCACAAATATTTGGCCCCAGCCGGGTTTACGAACTCACGACCCGAGCTTTAGAAGTCCAACGCTCTATACCATTCGGCCACCCCGGCTCCCCGTCCCAGGATACAGCGAACTGTTTGGATAGGACAGCAGAGTACAGACGCAAGACATGCTTTCGGTTACTGTGAATACGTGAGATCGATCGCGACAATTTCCGGGACGATGACAGAGAGCCAATCACAGGGGCAGATCTGAACGGATATTATCTGCTGATTGGGTTCGGTCCCGTCTCACGTCTCGGAATATCCCGGGAGACGGGACTCTGGTGATGGAGAGTGAGTTTCATCGTCTCTGTACCGTCATGGAATGCTAGTCGCGGAGACGTGATGTGGCGTAAGTGGGCGTACATGTAGTTGTAATACAAACTGTAGGATGTAGTTGGCAAGAGCATGCTCTGTGTGTGTGTGTGTGTGTGTGTGTGTGTGTGTGTGTGTGTGTGTGTGTGTGTGTGTGTGTGTGAGAGAGAGAGAGAGAGAGAGAGAGAGAGAGAGAGAGAGAGGATGTTCGGGAGTTTAACGTCCTTTTCCGTATGGGTGATAACAAAAACGGGGCACCGAGAAAAAGGCCAGCATACATATTTGGCCCCAGCCGGGATTCGAACTCACGACCCGAGCACTGAAAGGAGAGAGAGAGAGAGAGAGAGGAAGGATACAAACACTAAGAGGTTGCTCAGCAGCCCCGAATATGGCCAAAAAGGAACCACCTTTTGCCCATATTCCTACCTCCTGAGGAGGTAGGCAAGTGTGTGTATCAGGTGAGAGAGCACTGGAGAGAGAGAGAGAGAGAGAGAGAGAGAGAGAGAGAGCACTTGGAGTGGTCCTTCAAACGGCTTCAGTTTCGTTTTTTGCACCAGTTTTCACGTACATTTCTTTCACTATTGTTTTGCGGCCTCTTAACGAAGAACAATAGTGAACTTTGAACACAGAGACAACTGAATTTCGTTTACTTTTCATTTCCTCGTGTACGTTCATCTTGTCACGTAGTAATCATAAGGATGATAACAGTATTATCATGACCACTGTTGGTTTCCTCAAACACATTAGATCGTTTACAGCCATAATGGCTGAGCGGAAAAAAAAAGAAAAAAAAAAAGAAAAAACCCAACACCACAGTTTGTCACAGTTTCCGGAGATTACTAAAATTACTAAAAGTTACTAGGAACCTAGGAATATCCTACACTACCTGGAATATCCTACACTACCTAGGAATATCCTACAGTACCTAGGAATCCTACAGTGCCTAGGAAGATCCTGCAATACCTAGGAGATCCTACACTACCCAGGAAGATTCTACACTACCTAGGCAGATCCTACAATACCTAGGAAGATCCTACAGTACATAGAAAGATCCTACAATACCTAGGAAGATCTTGTCGATTCTGTCTCCGAGGAACTGTTCCACTTCATAGGAGTTGTATCCCACAGCCAGGAGAGCGGCCATCATGCCTCCAGCACTGGCACCGGCAAAACGCTTGATGTTTGGCATTACACCGAGTTCTTCTAGGTACTGGAGACACACACAGTCACACAGACACACACCAATTAGATTGTATATTCTTAGCCCAACCCCCCCGTAGTGTAGTGGTTAGCACTTCGGACCATGGACCGGGAGACCCGGGTTCGAGTCCCAGTCGAGGCAAGCTGGATTTTTCCTACCAACAGCATCATCTTAACATCATTGTTATCTCCTATGCATGATTGCACCAGCTTTGAGCCCTCCGTGGATTCCACCCAGGACCTGGGAGGAACACCACTGAAGCTGAGAAAAGAGTTGGGGCAAAAAAACAAACAAACAACAACAACAACAAAAAACCCTCAAACATGGCTGACTTACCCTCACTGCTCCGCAGTAGGCCAGCCCTTTGTTCCCACCTCCTTCGAACACCAAATTTTCAAACTGGAACTCGTAATCCGAAGGCACAACGCTGGTCGCTCGATGGTCCGTTTCGTCAAAATGCGACAAAGTCCGTTCGTACATGCCAGCACGTGATACCACCCTCGGTCCTCTATCTGCATCGTCCTCATCATTGCCGTCCTTTCTTCTCAACTCAACCTCGACATGTGACGAGCCACCACTGTCAAGGGATCGATTGAGGTCGAGGTCGAGGTCAAGGTCAAGGTCCTCGAGAGAGGCACTCCTGTCCTTTTTGCCGTTCTGAATGGCGTTCAAGTTCATCTCGCTTTTGGCCAAGCGTTCGCTTAAATACTTGACTCTGGCCTTTCGGAGCGTTTCCCTCTCTTTGAAATTCTCAGGAACCTCAGCTTTTGTGAGACAGCACCCCATGTTTAGGCTGCGTTTGTCTGCTTCCAGTACACGTGTTTTGATGTAAAATTACTTATCTGTAGAGAGGCAGTTTTATATGGTAGACCAGGGTGGGTGGGTATTTGGGAGTTTAACGTCCTTTTCCACCACATAAGGGTGATATCAAAGACGGGGCAACGAGAAAAAAAGGCCAGCACAAATATTTGGCCCCAGCCGGTGGGATTCGAACTCACGACCCGAGCATTGAGAGTCCAACGCTCTACCATTCGGCCACCCCGGCTCCCCTATGGTAGACCAGACTTTACTGAGCTCATGCACACGCCAGTTTTAACTTCAAGTGCTGGTATGAAGTCGTTTTTGCACAAACACGTCTGCTATCACTTTAAGTGTTGTTTTCTGCCTCTTGCATTTGTAGCTGCTTGATTTCTCGTCCGACAGTTTTGCAGCCGCCTGTCCATAATCATGACTCGTTTACAGTTCTGGTAACCGCTGGTGCAGAGAAACTTGTGTCACTGGTTTGAAACAACTGGCCATGAGGCATAACTGATACTTGACGGACGGGAGTCTTCATTTCGAATATGGGTCGTGGAGTGTGAGCAGGCAGCAATGCCCTTTCACGTCAAGCACCCCAAGCTGTTCTACGTCACAGAATCGTGGCAGACTTGTGGTTGTACTCACAGGCAGCAGCAAACGTCAGTTGACGAGTCGGTTTTCTTTTACACTGAGCACTCCAGCCTGTCGCCTGAGTCACAGTGAAGACTCAGCCAATCCTGGACGTTCGACAGTCGCTGTCTCAGATGGCTGAGTGAAGAGTGGCGTTTGGCCTGATGACAGAGATACATCACGATCAGACATGTAATGGGCAAAAGAGATGACCTCTTGCTAAAAAAAAAAACCCTGAACAATTACTTCAATCCCAATGCTACATTATCTGTTAACTGAGAGCCCGAACCTGACCACTCACTGCGGGTGGGGGTGGGTAGGTGTTTGGGGGTTTAACGTCCTTTTCCACCACGTAGGGTGATATCAGAGACGGGGCAACGATGAAAAAGCCAGCACAAATATTTGGCCCCAGCCGGGATCAAACTCACGACCCGAGCATTAGAAGTCCAACGCCCTACCATTCGACCACCCCGGCTCCCCCCCCCCCCCCACTCACTGCCCACTGTATGAAAAGACTGGTTGCAAAGAACATGCCACTGCACACCAGTAGGAGCCACTTCAAGCCACTATTACGCCAGGTGTGAGCCTTCCCCGCTAGGCCCGAGACCGATGCAGATTGCATAATAGTGGCTTGAAGTGGCCCCAAGCGTGCTGGAGTTAAAAAAAAAGAAGGGATTTTTGAATGGGCTTTTAAGAGTCATACCTGAACGAAAGGGAGGAACGTGGAATATGGGGTGAGCGGTGGTCTAATAGGTAGCGCGTCGGACTCTCTCTCTCTCTGTGCGTGTGTGTGTGTGTGTGTGTGTGTGTGTGTGTGTGTGTTTACTACATAGTTTATAAATAATGAATGGGTTCACCCGCCCTCACCAAGTTCGTTTTTGTCAGTTGTTGCCGTTTGTTCAGTTTTTATATTGTACCTTTTCTAAAATGTCTGTACATTATAGTTTGTGTTTAAACTGCGTAACACACTTGCTGACACCGTGCTGTCATGTTTTTTTTGTAGACATGTAACACCCGAGTTTTTTTGCTTTAGGTTTTTTTTTTTTTTTTTTTTTGGGGGGGGGGGGTGTCCATAGCGACGTAAACTGTGCAGAGTGCACAATGCAGAGCCAAAAAGGTGGGGGTTTTTGTTTGTTTTTAACAGAACCTTGTTTACAGATTTGCGTTTATCTGATTGATGAAATCTGATCTCGCAAAAGTTTTAAACAGTACAAAGGAAGCTTTGTTGTCGTACATTCTAACCAATAATTCTCCTTCACAGATTCCCGTCTTCTTTATCTGTGTAGGGTTAGGGTTTTTAGGCTAAACTGCAAAACACCAAACACGACCACTGGATTCCATTGGTCAGATTGGCTGGATGATTACTTAAGGGTAAAACGGGTTTTTTTTTGTTTTGTTTGTTTGTTTTTTCCCCAATCTCACACGGGTGATATCAAGGACAGGGCAACGAGAAAAACCACAAGCAGAAATATTTCGCCCCGGTTGACATCCGACCTCACGACCCGAGCACTGAAATCCAACGCTCTACCATTTGGTTATCTCGGCTCCCAAGTGATCAGAAACCTTTCCTTCCAGTGATTCACGCGTCCGTATCTAAAGTGTTTAAATACTGTCGCAATTCTATGTTGGGGAAAGTGCTGCTGGTATCGCGTAAAAACTGCATCAGCATAACATCGCTGGGTCGTGAGGTTGTAAATGCGGACACGAATGAACTTGTGCTTGCTTTAATAGTCAGACCCAAGAGAGAAAGATCAAGTATTAATTAATGGCTAAAACTAAAGTCAGGCAAGCAACAAGTTAGTTAGGGCAAAGACCCTACATTACTGTAATGTAGGGTCTATTGGTTAGGGCTTGACGCCGCGCCCACGCAAGCAACAAAGTGCTCTGCATGTTGAGGTTGGTGGGTGGGGTGGGTGTTTGGGGGTTTAACGTCCTTTTCCACCACATATGGTGATATCAAAGACGGGGCAACGATGAAAAAGCCAGCACAAATGTTTGGCCCCGGCCGGGATCGAACTCACGATCCGAGCATTAGAAGTCCAACGCTCTACCATTCGACCACCCCGGCTCCCCGTTGAGGTTGGTGAGTCAATAGGATGAGCAGAACAGGTGGCTAGTGTCAAGTCCTTCTCTACCAGGTTATTTTCAAAGAAAAGATTTTTTCGTAACGTTTTTGTTTTGTTAAAAAGAGGGTGAGTAAGTATCCGTGACAATGGCAGCTCTGTCACTTTCTCAGTTTTCTTGTTGCAGGTGTTCTTGTGTGTGTGTGTGTGTGTGTGTGTGTGTGTGTGTGTGTGTGTGTGTGTGTGCGTGTGCGCGCGCGCGCGCGCGATATTTTGCACAAAGATTACGAGCCAAGGGTCTTGGGTACAACTAAATGACAGTTCAGTACAGTTCACCGACTGAGCGGAATTAACCAAAAGGCTTTCAAGAAGCAGACGGCGATCAAAGAAGTTGATCATCTGTCCGGTTTTTCGGTGAAGAGACGTTTGACATTTTCCACGATTCTGAGAGAAAACAGCTTGAAAGGACGCAGCCGAGCAGGTAGGAAAGGACATTACCCCCCCCCCCCTCCACGCCCACCTTTAACAACTACAAAAAAGGCATCAGCGGCTGACTCAAACGTTCCTGACATTGTACAAAGAGCACTACACTTTGCAGCCTCCTCGTGCATGTATACCACGTGACAACCTGGAAGAAAAATGACTGCCGGGTGCGTGTAATCTGTGTACCAAATCCAATCAGATGCCTCAAGTCTTTACATCAGAGGCCTTTATCTAGATCAGGGTCGGTATGCACACCTGAGATAGCCCTGTTTGCAGCGTTGCTTCTTTAAAAGGTCAGGTGGTCACAAAGTTTCACGTGCTCCGTTCAGCCAAAACGGGGACTCAGTTTGACAGAACCCGTGAATAACCATATCAATTGTTGCCCACACTGAACTGATTTGTAATTCAGGAACATACCAGCAGGGTCCATGTAAGCGTATCACGTCAGTGAGTGTTGTTTGCGCTATTTAATGCACAGTCTGTTGGTACAAGTGAGAAGCGTGCAGTGATCTCACATTTCATTGAAGATGAAAACATTGACATAATGTGTTTGACGGAAACATGGCTTAAGACTCATGGGGACGAAGCTAAGCTTTCAGATCTTGCTCCCCGGGCTTACAGTGTCCGATCCTTTCCCCGAGCATCACGGGGTGGAGGTATTGCCTTTGTGGTCTGTGACAGTCTCTTTAAACACGCTACTGTAAACACATCATTCAACTTTGAACACAGCTCATTTGAACTTGCCCATCTCAAGCTGGCTCTTGAGAAACATGTTAATATTTACTGCCTATACCGCCCCCCTCCCAGCAAGAAGAATAAGTTGACTGATGCTCTTTTTGTCAGTGAATTTTCGGATTTCCTTGAGTATTGCAACCAGCAAGGTGGAAATATTGTCATTGTCGGGGACTTTAACGTCCATTTCGATTGTCCCACAGCCCCAACCACAGCTAAAATGCTTGATGTCCTCCGCACGTTTGGCCTTGAGCAGTCCGTGTCGGAGCAAACACACAGACATCACATCTTAGACTGGGTCCTCAGTAGAGAGAGTGAGTCTATTGTCCACTCTACGTCTGTGTCGCATGACATCTCCTCTGATCATTATCCTGTCCTGTGTCACCTCAATGTCAGCAAACCACCACACCACCCTGAACACATTGTGACACGAAATCTGCGAGGAATTGACCGTGACAGTTTTAAGAGCGATGTGCGATCATTTGTCCATGAACATCCGAATGTGACAGCGGCTGAACTCCAAACACATCTGTCATCACTCTTGGACAAACACGCTCCTCCCACCAAGCAGTGTAAGTAGGTGTCGCAAGACGTCACCATGGTACAGTTCTATAGCGTCAGAGCTCAGAGGCCTGAAACAAGAGCGTCGCAAGGCCGAGAGACAGTTTTTACAATCAAGACTGACTGTACATAAAGACATCCTAAAGTGTATCAAACACAAGATTACTAAGCTTCTTGACCATGCAAAAACTGCTTACTGTAGTGGTAAAGTGTTGGCCAGTAAGACCTGCCGCGAGCTGTTTAGTGTTACAAACAAATTGCTTGGCAGAGGTAGAGTGTCCGTTCTCCCCAACACTCATCCCCCAGAGAAGCTTCCAAGCCTTTTTCACCGGGAAGGTAGAGAAAATACGGGCGGGAATTGACAACATCAGTGTTCCATTGCCTGCCACACACCCAATAAACCAATGTCCTTGTCCACTCACAAAGTTTACATCAGTCACTGAGGAGTCTATTCGTAAGATTTTGACCAAAACCACTCCCAAGTCATGCGAGCTGGACGCCATCCCGACAGACTTACTGTATGAGTGCATGGATGAAGTCCTCCCTGCTTTAACACACATCATCAACACCTCTCTTGCAGCGGGAGTTGTACCTACTGACTTCAAAATGGCCATTGTGAAACCTTTGATAAAAAAGCCATCCCTTGACCCCAATGACCTAAAAAATTATCGTCCTGTGTCCAACCTGTCATTCATTTCAAAACTACTAGAAAAAGTTGTACTGGCACAGTTACTGGACCATCTCAAACAAAACAACTTATGGCATGTGTTTCAGTCTGCCTATAGACCTGGCCACAGTACGGAAACAGCTCTAGTCAGAATAACGAATGACATACTTACCGCCAGTGATGATGATCAGGTCTCGCTTCTCACCCTCCTGGACCTCTCAGCAGCGTTCGACACGATTGACCATGAGATACTCCTCCGTCGTCTTGAGTCTTCCTTTGGTATTCAAGCCACAGCACTCTCCTGGTTTAGGTCGTACGTCACTGATCGACGACAAGCTGTCTCTGTCCTTGGCTGCCTTTCTACTCAGACCGCTTTACATTACGGCGTCCCTCAAGGCTCTGTCTTAGGCCCTGTTCTGTTCAACCTGTACACACAGCCTCTCTCCACCCTCATCACTCAGTGCCGCATTTCCCACCACATGTATGCTGACGATTCTCAGCTATATGACTCTGAGTCGCGCGAGAACATCACCAGTATGATTCACAAGATGGAAGACTGTGTTGGTGAGGTGAAGGTTTGGATGGCTCAAAATAAACTCCAGTTGAACGAAGGCAAGACCGAGGCAATGCTGGTTGCTTCCTCCACTCTGCAAAACCCTCTCCAGTCCATAATGGTGGGACAGAACACTATCCCTCTGTCCATCAGTGTTAAAAACCTTGGCGTGTTGCTTGACGGTAGACTGGCCATGCAGGACCAGGTGCTCAAGATCTGTCAGTCCGCTTTTCTAGAGCTGAGGAGAATTGGTTCCATCAGGCATCTCCTCACTCAGGACGCTGCAAAAACCCTGGTCACATCCCTCGTACTATCTAGACTAGATTATTGTAATGCACTGCTAGCTGGTATACCCTCCAATCTTGTTCAGAAACTCCAAAAAGTTCAAAATTGTGCTGCCCGTCTCATCTGCAGAGCCCCCAAGCGTGATCACATCACTCCGCTTCTTTCCACGCTTCACTGGTTGCCTGTACAGGCCCGCATACAATACAAAATAGCTTGCCTGTGCTTCACTTCTCTTGCCGGCACCGCTCCTCCTTACCTGTCTCAACTACTCCATCTATACTGTCCCTCCAGAACTCTCCGATCTTCCTCCGACACCAGGCTCCTGAGAATTCCACATCGCAAGAAGAAATCCCAAGGACAGCGTGCCTTTGAATATATTGGTCCAGCAGTCTGGAATCAGTTGCCCTTCCATATCCGTCATGCAAATTCCTACACTTCTTTCAAATCAAATTTAAAAACTTTCTTCTTCCGTTCTGCTACGCCGCCAGAAGAACCTTAGTTGTTTGGACGGCGCCAAAGTCACAACCGACATATGTGTGTGTGCGTGTGTGTGTGTGTGTGTGTGTGTGTGTGTGTGTGTGTGTGTTTTTCATGTTCCAGTGTCTTACTTTCTTTGTTTACTTCTGTAAGGCGCCTAGAGCTCCGTACGAGATAAGGCGCCATAGAAATATCCGTTATTATTATTATTATTATTTGGCAATCGGCAATCCATCAGATAACGCCACTCCGTGTCTGTGCTGGAGAGCTTCTGAAAGTCATGGCGACTTCCCTTCGTGCAGCCCGTGTGCCAAGTAACCCGGTGAATCAATGAAAATGACATTTGTTTTCACGGCTTAACGAAATCCTGTCAATCTTGTCTGTCATGAATCTAATAAAGCTATTAAATTGCACCTCTCTCCGTCTGATCAGTAACACAGTTAAAAGGTACCCCCCCCCCCTCTCTCTCTCTCTTTCGCCCCCCCCCCCCAATCTCCCTCTATCGACCTGCCTATCACACACACATGAAAGACTGGAAGAGAACGTTAGCGTTACCCGTTCGGATGACAACAAAGGAGGAACATGGAGGAAGACCACACATTCACGAGCCCAGAATTGGTCGTTCAACGCTGTACCCGCTGTACGAGACCGAATGATGATGATGATGATGATGATTTGATATAGCACATGGCTCCACCCTAACCGAGTGCTCGTGGCTCTTAAGGAGAGTTCTGTGAGAAGGAGAAAGGGGAAGAAAAAAACCACAAACCGTCCGTTGCCAGAGGGGTTGGGTAGCGGGGGAGGATCAAGGAGAGGTTGCGCTGCGCCTGGTGAGCACAGTTCACACAACACTAACATGGCGAATATAGTTCCCTCAAACACCAGCATGGTGAGTAAGTTTACTCAAACACTAGCATGGTGAATATAGTTCACTCAAACACTGGCATGGTGAGTACAGTTCACTCAAACACTAGTCGGCATGGTGAATATAGTTCACACAACACTAGCATGGTGAATATAGTTCACTCAAACACTAGCATGGTGAATATAGTTCACTCAAACACTAGCATGGTGAATATAGTTCGCTCAAACACTAGCACGGTGAGTACAGTTCACTCAAACATTACCATGGCGAATATAGGGTCTTTGGTTCATTACATAATCGGGGAGTCGTGTAATGACGCAGATTAAAAGCGTAGAAACTGTATATCTATCATAGCACCAGACGCCTAAACAGGGCAGCAGTGTGGGTAAACACAGACATTTTCTGATACCTGAAGTGTTTTCTTGCCGCCCAGCCTCTCTGAAACGGCTAAACGGCCACTCAAGCCGTAAAGCAGAAACTTTTCTTTTTTCTTTTTGTAAAAATAAAATTAAACCCGGCTTGCAACCAGCTTGCATGCATCCGTTTCGGATCACACCTACTCGAGATCTGATAGTGATTGCTGGCGCGCATCGTGTCTTTAAAGAGAGAGAGAGAGAGAGAGAGAGAGAGAGAGAGAGAGAGAGAGAACGAACGAACTTTATTTTACAACGGAAAAGATTTGGCCATACATTGGTCAGTTATCAATCAGCCGTTGCTACACAATAAAGGCACTACAAAATGACTAAAGAATAGACTATAAAAGGTCGAAAACATACACATGAGTAAAAATTTGCAATATTATAAGAGAACACACACACACACACACACACACAAACACACACACACACACACACACACACACACACACACACACACACACGATCATATATAGTATACATGTTTGCATACCCTGTCTAGAGAGAGAGAGAGAGAGAGAGAGAGATCACGGGCGCCTTACTTTTAGACAGAACGGTCGCTTTACAATATATCACAGACCTAATGATGCCTGGTAGGTGGGTTGCTGGCATGGCAGGTTTCTGGTATGTGGAACACGTCAGTTACTCAGTGAAGCCGGCACTCAAGTGTCTGCTGGCCTCGTCTGCCCTTTACTATAGTAAGACAGGTACAGGTGAGGTCACGTGCAACCTGACGGGGGCTGTTCAGGTGTCAGTCAGTGTAGTGTGTAAGCCGGCATCCTCCAAAGTTTTTACACCGTCTGACCTAGTTTCACGTCGAACACCTTTATCCCCCCCTGCCCCCCCCCCCCACCCCCTCCCACAACCTCCAGAACATGATAAAAGGTTGCCGGGTTGGTTACTTAGATTTAACTTTCCGTGCTACTACAAGTGAGCCGTAATTAGGGACGGCCCTAACGGGCAGGTTATGGGTGGAAGGCCGCGCGGGGGAGGGGGGGGGAGGGGGGGGAGAAGGGACATTACCCTAACCAGGCTGAGCAGTCCAGCTGAACACTACTCGATCCAGTCAGACCGCCATGTCGGCCGCCTCGACTATGGTGAACGTGTTAAACGCACTGAGAGGCCCGCCAGCCAGAGCAAACAGGCAACGTTTGGGAGCAAGCACAATGTGTGTGTGTGTGTGTGTGTGTGTGTGTGTGTGTGTGTGTGTGTGTGTGTGTTTTACTCCTGCGGGCCTTGGGTATTGTAGGGGTCGAACTTACACAGCTTCGCACGAAATGCGAGAGCAATGGACTAAACCACTATACCACGCCAACCGTCCGATGACGTATGAAACATAAGTCGGCAGCATTCAAAGTTTGTATATCGTCTGGCCTATTTTCATTTTGACCCCCCCCCCCCCCCATTAATTCCCCTACGCGCACATGCACGCGCGCGCGCGCGCGCACACACACACACACACACACACACACACACACACACACACACACACACACACACACACACTCCAAAATGAAAAGGCGAGAGCGAGGGTGTCAGAATATCACTTACATCCACAGAGAGGGGTGAATCTGGCCATTTTCGGCAGCTGCACCATTGTGTACTTACCGACGCTGCACGACAATTAGTAGACTTGGCAGTCAGTCACCGCACACACACACACAACTACGGCTAATAACATCACGGTACAGGTACATTTGTAACTCACAACTTGCCAATCACGCACCTGGGTGCGACGGTACACGATAACCTTTGTCTGTGGGAGACAGGGCTAACCCCCTCCCCCCCCCCCCCGCTCCTTTTTCCCACCCCATCCCCTCTCCCACATGTCGCAGGGCAACCTGATCCAGTGGTGCTAGCGCATGTGCTGCAAAATCAACATTAGCAACAATAAAACAACCACAGCAACAACAAAACACACACACAAAAAACAAAACAAAACAAAACAAAACCACCAGCAACAACAAAAACCCGAACACCAGAAACGCGCCCGTCTGTCATCCCTACGTTCTTTAGATAGGAATGTCACGTGACTAACGATTCAGTCAGCAAGGTAACCCTTTTTGTGGCGGGGAGCGCAAAACTGCCAGGATATTTAAAGAGAAACGGCGGCTCGTAGTGAGTGCCGGACTGGTTGACCTACGTCCGGCAAGTCGACATTACGGGTGGTCAATGGCTCGCACAGTTTCCGCCGTAAATGCTTCTTGGTTGTGTATGGTTGTTTTAGAGTGTAACGTCCTTTTCCCATCACGTTTGATGATATCATAGACGGGGCAACGAGGACAAAGCCAGAATGTTTGGCTCCCACGAGGGATTCGAACTCACGACGCGAGCATTGGCGGTCCGATGCTCTACTACTAGGCTATCCCACCGTTAGTGCACGCGTGTGATTATACCATCGACATAATTATCATCACGGTAACTGACTGTGGGACCAAACTCGCAGTCAGTCGGGCGCTTGTCTGGGGTTTGGACCCCGGCAAGGATAAGAGAATTATCAGGCACGAAACACCAACAGTTTGTGCAAGTCAGTCGGGCGCTTGTCTGGGGTTTGGACCCCGGCAAGGATAAGAGAATTATCAGGCACGAAACACCAACAGTTTGTGCAAGTGTATCTTATCACGTGTTACATTATGTCACACTGACAAAACACACTGGAGCTCAGTGGCTGTGTTCTTGTACAGCCGATTGTTTATAGTCTGTGTTGCGATAACAGGCAAAGCTGATAAACTCTCTCTCTCTCTCTCTCTCTCTCTCTCTCCAGTCACTGCAACCGGCAGTTAAGTTACAGTGCTAGCATTTACAATTACAATTTAATTGTATTCGAAACCTGGTGCGTTATTAGTGACAGTGTCTACACTCCGTCTTCCGCCGCTTTCCTACACTGACAGTAACATTTTGTTTAGTAGACAAAACTACAGATCCTCAGTACCCCGGTGCCAGTTTAAAGATCTAACAAAAAAACTTTCCGAAGTGTGAAAACAAATTACAGTCTACCGTGCAAGCACAGTCAACTCTGTCACAGCTGCAGAGTTTTCAGCGCTTCCGGAACCCTTATAAAACCAGAGCACGAGTTTGCCGTGACATTATTTGGCTTTTGGTCAGTGAGCGAGACACATCGCTACAGTGTCTAGCGGACGTTGAGTGCTGCACGATCTTTCTCGCTCAGTGTCAAAACGCAAATTGAGCTGTGAATCAGGCTGCCCTTGGCTTTTATTGGGGTGTCAGGGACGCTGAAAAGTGAAAACTCTGCAACTGTGACAGAGTTAACAGTGCTTGCACGGTCGACTCTGTAAATTTTTTGACACTTCGGAAAGCTTTTTGTTGGGAGCTTAGATCTTTAAGAAAGCTTCTGCCTCTTTCTCTTCTCTGTCAGTCATCCTCGGTTGGCCGGGACCAGCGTCATATTTGTGCTGGCATTTTTCTCGCTGCCCCGTCTATTGACATGGGTGGGTGTTTGGGAGCTTAACGTCCTTTTCCACCACGTAACTTGGGTGATAGCACTGAAGACGGGACAACGAGGACTGAAAAGGCCAGGACGAATACTTTTGCCACAGCCGGGATTCGAACTCGTGACCCGGCGAGCATGCCCCGTCTTTGATATATCATCCATACGTGGAGGGACTGAAATGAAATACCCACCCACCCACGCACCAACCCATCCACCAACCCATCCTCTGTCATTCAGTCTCAGTGCCTGTCTGTCTGTCTTTTGAGATCGTGACCCCTGGGTACGTGACCCCGGCATTGTTCACCATAACCGGAACAAAGCAGCACAGTTCCCCTTATCGGTCACTGAGACCAGCCAGCCGGACGCACGATAATTACATCGATCTTGTTTCAGTTTTACATAGTCAGTCAGTGACCACTGAATGAGTCACTCGGTGGCAGATCAGCCTCCACATTACAAATACTATACGAACATTGAGTGGTTCACTTACCTGCAGAAAATTCGGCCCTCCTCTGTCCGTCAGTGGTGGGACAAAGCACCGCTGTTTGTAGTCGTAACTGACAGAAGCCGGCAGTGGTGCAACACAAACTGACGTGCGCCAGCTGATAAAAGATAGCGCGGCGCCACGTGAGCCGCTTGTGTTCACAACCAACACGCTGACTAGAGCGAGAGAAAGACTCGAGATGAGTAGATTACTCGATCGGCCGCTGGCCAGCCACTGACTGACTGAAATGCTTTGTAGTCAGCGCCCGCGGTGTCTCAATCCCTCTGGCACTGCAAAGGCAGTGTCGGTGCGCTGACCATTCCGACTCTCTCAAACCATGGAAAAACCCTTTAGGCATCTTCACTGCACGTTCTAGTTCAGACGAGAGATCAGGACAACGCAATCTCGCCCATGCCACCGACTGCACATCGCGAGCGCTGCTGCTCCGGTAGAAATCTCATATCTACGAGACAACGAGCGATACCTAGGAGTGTTTGAAGCTCGCGAAATACCCTGGCCGGCTTCCTGTGCCATCACGTACGCCGAAGCCAGAACATATTGAGGGAAGAGAGAAGGAGAGCGCGCCACAGTTCGAGACAGAGTACCAGGCGGCTTCACAACTCAGTCGATGGGTTTAGTGCATAAATTTGGCAGCCAAGCCCCTCAAGGCACCGCGTACCGCGCTCGCACGCACAGCTCTCTTTTCATGTCAGTCTTCATCTGCACGTGCAGCTTCAGTGTAGATATAATCGCTGCAGTTCAGAGGACTGCCGAACGTGCAACCGATTTGCCTAAACGGATGATGTAGTCGTTCACGTATTCAGTAAAAAAAAACACAAAAAAAACACGCACCTATATCAAGATTACAGGGGTTCACAGCATGAGAAGGCCGCTAGGGTCAGTTGCGCCCGTGAGTGCGCATATGCCTCAAGTGAACTGAATCAATCTTCTTTTTTTTCTTTTTTTTTTTCACGGGGGGAAACTGACCCAAGTCACGGTGGAGCACGAGGAGGCCCGGCAGGGGTCCGCCCAATGCGAGTAAGAGCTACTTGAAACCATCTTAAAACACCGAGCAATATGAAACAGAGAATGTGTTCTTGATAGTGTGTGTGTGTGTGTGTGTGAGAGAGAGAGAGAGAGAGAGAGAGAGTCGATTTCGAAATTAAACTGTGCCTTTTTTCAATCATAGGGCTAATGTGTGTGCCTTGCCTCTAGTAAACATGCACTCATGCTAGTACTTAAATGTGTGCTTCTTAAAACAATCGATGTACACTGAGAGAATTAGTTAAGGAACCAGCCATGCTTTATCTTTTCGTCTCGCATCCAGTCCGCCTGGCACTACTGACTCGATCTGGACGGATCCTCAATACTAATACCTGCTCCTCGTAAACCTTCAAGTCACGTGGTTTGCCCCCGTCCGTCAGTTTGCTGCCGCCCCAGCTCTTTGCCAGTTCCAGTGGTGATTCCTCCCCGGTCACGGAGAGGTCGGCAGTTTGTGCAGTTTTTATTATTAATGATGATGAGGATGATGGTATGATGAAGCTTTTGAGGTCCATGTGGCTGGAGACTGCTTGACACTGAAACCGACTTGTACTAATACGTGGCGTTACTACAATCTACAAGATGCGTATACGCTCGTGTTATAAAACAGCGGCTTTAAATGAGAGATATCTTTGTCGAAACATTTAAAGCAGCATAGCAACGGAAAAAGGTCGTTCATTTTGATTACCTCCTCCTCCTCCCCCCCCCCCCCCCCCTTGGCATCAGTAAAGCCGGCTCTTAACTGGGCACTGCGGAGCGCCACAGTGCTGTCCACAGTTGTGACACAGTTGTGATTTGGGGGGTTTGGGGGGTTTCCGCCGCCGGCTGTGGCGTCATCACAGCAACCTGGATTTCAAATAGCCACAACTGTGACTGTGGTTTCCACAACAGATTCTGATTGGCTGTACTACGTCACTCGGCGCGCAGACATGGCGGACAGTGCATCTTCAATCGGTTTGGCACCGAGCACAGCTGTGTTCAGTTTTGTAGTTAGTAGACACACCTAGCGCAACGACTGTGACGTGCACATGTGTTTCGCGCGCTGTGCCCAGTTAAGAGCAGGCTTCACGCTCAGTTACAGTTAGTACAGTTAATAATAATAATAATTGTATAGGCGCTTTACCCAATTTCGTGAATCGGCTCAGAGCGCCGCGAACTGAACCCAACACGCACGCTCATGTGAATCACACGCATTCTCTCACACACAGGACATATAAACACATTACAATCACGTGGTGCGAAGGGTCAGCTCAGCTATTTCAATTTCGGAATTTAGAATTGCATTTATTTTTCTAATTTGGTGGGCTGAACATTTCCAAAGCAGAGGGGGAGGAAGCCGGAGTACCCGGAGAGAACCCCCGACGATCGGCCCGACTGAATGAACGGTGCCACATACGAGAAGGAAAAATTCTTTGCCCCGAGTGGGACTCGTGAACCCCTGATCTCTCGCATTGGTGACGTCTCTTAACCACTAACCACTAGTTCACACCCTCGGGCCGTTTCGGGCGAACTATACCAACGCAGCCACACTCATTTAGTAGAGTTCGCCTGCTTGGTTCAGTAAAGCGTTAGATTTAGGGTTGGCGTCACTTTGTGTAAATGGTGCTATGTTCGCTATGTTGTTTAGACGGTCGTAGTGCATTTACAGCAGATGCAAGTGGCACAAGGGGGTCAACTATACCAACACAGCAGCATCAGTTACAGACGAACAAACCTGACAGAAACGCAGTCATGATGATCTCATACTGCTGATAACGCGTTTTTCCCCGTTCCACGGGTCCACACTTTCTGTTTGTATGAAACTAAGGGTGCCTGTGCTACAGGAAGCATTTGTGTTCTACTAGAATTTTTATCCGTTCAGTTTCCTGTGTTAGTGGAAGTTATCACGTGTACAGCCCTGTTCCGTGTCCGTCGATAACTCAAGGGTAGTGTGTAAGCTGCTCTTTCGCTCTGACAGACAATAAAACTACTGTTACGACTAGCGGGCTAAATTACGATCAAACGTTTTATTTGTTTGTTTTTCCCTTGATTAGCGGCAGGAGCCGGGATGGAATGGTAGAGGATTGTAGCTTCGCTGCTCGTGTTTTGTGTTGATGTTGTTGTTTAGCCCCTGGCCCACGTAGTAGGTATAGGGCGTTTTGCGGTCAACCGCGTCGTCTGCGTATCAGTAACTCCGCTAAATATTTGAAGAAGGGGTGAACCAATCATCAGCAGTCTTGGTGTGAGTGGTCATTATTATCAGATTCCTAACAAGGCTATTTATTGGTTTTCATTAACTTACTAAACCCTGCACTCGAACTATCATCTTTGGTCAAATCAGACTATGCTTTGGCCAAATTAGTTTTGATTCTTATGATTTCATTTCAAAGTCTGAATCGAATGGGACTGCAGAATTGAAGTTTTCCCCCTTGGACCCACCTTTTTTTCTTTTTTTTTTTTTGAGTGGATGTTATGGGGTGCAACATGACGTCATACCTTTTCAATGACATCACAGTTTGACCTACAATTATGCACTAATGTAGTACAAAGGCTACGCTTTATTCTGGTGACACAGCAGAAAATCACACATTTTCTTTCGATCGGTCCACGTTGCAAACAAATCCGTTTCGCTCATTTTCTCTGCTGGACCTCCAGTGTCCGCCCGCCTGTATCACACCGTTTACCACTGACTCAGGACCAACCTATCGATCGAAGCCGCACGCCGGGTATTACGACTGATAGAGTTCTCGCCCCTGCCCTGTGCACCGACACATAACCAACAGCAACAAGGTTGTCAATTTTCATTTTCGAAAGTGTTTGGGGTGGGCTCGCTTAACTCGAAGTCCTCTTTCAAAGTCGACTCATCCGTCCGTCGTCAAAATGGTTACGTCAAACTTCGGATAACTCGAACGAAAATCGATTTCCGCCTCGCCGGCGTTCGTGTTCAACTGCAGGAATGACATTGCCTATCAGTGCATAATCCCCGCAGGCACTCGCTGTGCGTTCAGACTCGACTGAGTCACATTGTGAAAACAATAGGGTGAAATCCGAACAACTTAGCAAACGTAAACTTATTCTGTTCCTGGTTTATCTTGGCAATGGCACGGTGTATAGCAGTGCTTTTAGCATATTACCACTGAGGGCATACTTTCTCTATCTGTGAACTTTTACGCCCCCCCCCCCTTCCCCTCCTCCCCCCCCCCCTTTACTCTCTCTCCCTCTCTCCGAGGCTACGTGCAAGCCAGGCCGTCGGTGGTTGTCTCCCTTGTACGAGTGACTAGTTGCTTTGCAAATTTCTTGCCTCTGGTCGCACATTTTATTTTGCATGTACATAACTACAGCTCTCACAGAATAACTTCCGATGTGCGTGCGTGCGTGCGTGCGTGCGTGTGTGTGTGTGTGTGTGTGCGTGTGTGCGTGCGTGCGTGAGCGTAGTCTAGTCAGCTGCCAATCGTGACTTCCTCAGTTCTTCACAGTTGTGAATCACGTGAATGGAGAAACCCCCAGCCCCACTCAAGTGTCAGTAATGCACCCTCCTCGCAATGCCTTCCTCTTTCCCGTCTCTCACATTCTCAGTGGTTGGCCTCATACAGAAATTAATATGAATAGCAACACAGTGGGTGTCGCCTCTCTCGCATTACCCGAGTCATCAAGCCTACCCAAAGCGTGCGGCCGCGATAAATGGGTGAGGTGGGTGTGCATGTCCCGGCAAGTCGACACTGAATAGGGGTCAGTGACTTGCGCAGTCACCACCGTAAATGCTGGTCGGTTGGAAGGTTATTTTAGAGTTTAACGTCCTTTTCCACCACGTACTGGTGATGTCAAAGACGGCGGGGGCAACGAGAAAACTGAGGCCCGGCCAGCGCAAATTATTGGCCCCGGCCGTCCGGGATTCTAACTCACGACCCGAGCATCCAAAGTCCGAGGCTCTTACGTGGCTCCCCGCGAGAAATGGTGTATATATTCCCTCCTTCTCTGTACTGCTTCTTCTACTACTACTATTAGTAACAACAACAACAACAATAACAGTAATCATAATAATAATGATAATAGTAATAATAATAATGATTATGATACAGGCGCTAATTATGTCAATCCTCAAGCTGCTTAGGCCTGGGGCACTTCACGCTGACTAGAATGGGGAATTCCGGGCCGCACGTAATATGTACACAAGGGGCTGGGTAAAAACCCGTGCCGAAAGAGGTGTGACTCGTTCAAGTTTTCGTCCACACTGTGTGCACATAATGTGCCAAGAGGTTAGCTTCATTCGGCTTTCACACACAAGTAACACCCTCTAGGCACTGTGAGCCAGCTGCACCGTTCTCGCCGGTGTATGCCTTGTGCCGGTGTGCTCTGTATCTAATTGCTGAATAGAGGTGAGACATGGCGGTTAGATACTGAACAGAGGTGAGACACAGCGGTTAGATATTGAACAGAGGTGAGACATATCGGTCAGATACTGAACAGAGGCGAGACACAGCGGTAAATATTGAACAGAGGTGAGACATAGCGGTTAGATATTGAACAAAGGTGAGACATATCGGTCAGATAATGAACAGAGGCGAGACACAGCGGTAAATACTGAACAGAGGTGAGACATAGCGGTAAATATTGAAGATAGGTGAGACATAGCGGTTAGATACCGAGACACAGCAGTAAATATTGAACAGAGGTGAGACACAGCGGTTAGATATTGAACGGAGGTGAGACATAGCGGTTAGATATTGAACAGAGGTGAGACATAGCGGTCAGATAATGAACAGAGGCGAGACACAGCGGTAAATATTGAACAGAGGTGAGACACAGCGGTTAGATACCGAGACACAGCAGTAAATATTGAACAGAGGTGAGACATAGCGGTTAGATACTGAACAGAGGCGAGACATAGCTGTTAGATATTGAACAGAGGTGATACATAGCGGTTAGTTATTGAACAGAAACGTGACATAGCTGTCAGATATTGAACAGAAACGTGACATAGCTGTCAGATATTTAACAGAAACGTGACATAGCTGTCAGATATTGAACAGAAGCGTGACATAGCGGTCAGATATTGAATAGAAGCGTGACATAGCGTCAGATATTGAACAGACGCGTGACATAGCGATATTGAACAGTGGGGAGGAAGTGGTTAGATATTGAACAGAGGCGAGAAAGCGGTTAGATATTGAACAGAGGCAAGACATAGCAGTCAGATACCAAACAGAGGCGAAATATATGCGCACTTTAGCGGCGCCAGCGAATAGTGTTTCGTTTCCACACACACACACACACACACACACACACACACACACACACACACAAACTTTGGGCTGTAAATGATCTGATTGTTTGTGGTCTACCAGCGATGGAAATACTGATGGTTATAACGACACTGTTCTCATCATCATACTCATTTTGTTCCGCCCGCAAAACTCTGACGAAATGAAGCAATCATGAAAACGAACTCAAAGTTGTTGCAGCTTCTAAAGATCCCTATTGTCATGTATTAGTGTGTGCGTCCGCTTATGCAGGTCCTGAAAGCGTCAACAGGAAGCTTCCACCAGGAAGCACAAGATCTCCGTGAAGTGGCACATAATTATTCAGTCCGACATGGGATTTCCTTGTGTGCAGTTGGCCGCATTGGCCGCTGCGGCATTTCTCGTGGCTTCAGTGGGTGAGGAACTTATTCAGCATTGATTATAATTATGATTTTAATTATTATAATTACTTTCACAATCATTTCTGTCCCGTGTAAGGTACTTTAGTCCTGGTCTTAGCCGCGAAATAGTCTTTGTTGCTTGCGCGGCGTTAGGCCCTAACTAACTAACTACCTACTTCCTGGTCGTCTGAGTTCTAACAATGCGCCATCTAATCTTTTGTAAGTACATTCTCAAACCCCAGAGTTGGAGCATGAAGAGTGAAAGGGGGGAGGGAGGGGGAAGGGGGGTGGGTCAAGATGGTATCTCAGGGGGAAAAAAACGTACGCGCTCCCACTCTCTGGGGCACAGAGTCTTTCAGTGGAAAGTACCTCTGTGCACAGTGGGGAAATGGCGCTCACTGCGCTACCGTGATGGGCCTAAATTGTCTCGGTGCTCTCAAACACAAGGTCGCGCACTATGTCATCCTTGACCAGCTTTGAACCCAGAGGGATCCTCAATGGCACAAGTGATGGCAAGCTGTCTTCAGAGTGAAAGTAGGCGTGTTTCTGAATCAGAGACATACATAACATGTCTCTGTCTGAATGGACAGATCTATTATTACATTCAGTCCTAGAGCACGGGTGTGTATGCTTTTGTAATCGTCTCTTATTCCACCACAAAGCAGGTACGTGATCGTCTGCACCGTGCAATAATACTTGTCTGTAGAGTGCAACACCTTGGCCTGTCAGAGTGCAACCCCCTTGCCGTTTACTCACATCCTGTTGGATCAGTGTACCACGTAAACAGTGCCATCAAAGCGCAACAATAATTGTCCGCTGGCAAAGATTTTGCCCAAACCAAAAGTGGTCGGATATTCAAGACTTCGTTTCAAATCGATTCATATGACACACAAGTCTTCGCTTTTCTAAAAAAAATTCGCCATTTTTGAAAATGGCGCTGGGTGTAAGCAGTCACATTTTCACGCCCCGCCGAAAAGGGACTGCACTCTGGAGTCTAACGCGCTCCATCTCTCAGTAATGTCCCCTGTGTAGACTGTTCCGGATACGACACAACGAAATAGACGCACCTTTTAGGTATGCAGTGTTCCCTGGAATTCGATAAAACAAGGGTCCTTGGGACTCTCTCCCCGCCATATTTTTTAGGGTCCTTTTGTAAACTTTGAGGTCCATGGTGTTTGTTATGCAGACCTGATGGCTCAGCGGAAATGTGATGCTGCACTTGAAGTGTCCGCAGCGCGTTACAGATCGCGTTTTGTTCATACAGTTTCAAGTCCCGGAGAGAGTTGGAAAAATACTGTTTGTCACGGCGAGACCAAAAACATGCGTCCCCAGTGACGCGCTGTTCTCAGATTTGTGCGTCAATTTAAGAGTTTTGTGCGTACAAATTCGCACACCTGTGCGTCGTAATCGGGAACACTGACGGTATGCCGACACAAACGTAATCGTATCTACATTGTAGTCAAAACGAGGCTGCAGTTATGAAAGCAGAGTAATAAGTTGATCATTCGCGGATAAAATACGAAAAGACTAAGGCTTGTGGGGTTAGGTTAAGTGTCACATTTCACTTGCTTATTTTAATTATTCATTTGCTTTAAAAAAAAAAAAAAAAAAACACTGCCTCGGTTTTACTACTTCACCGTATGCGTATACATAAACGGGGCATTTACTTCGATGCATCGCACTAGGGCCTAAACACAGCTAAACAGTTCACGAATGTTGGTGCCGGATGGTTTGAACTGATCATCCTTGCGTGACGCGCGTGTAAAACCGTCTCTGTTTCAGCAGCAGCTCATCATGGTGATGTGTACAGAGCGTCCATCCGTGTCGAGGCGTCACGGTTGGACTGTTCAGACTTCGGTACGAAGCGGCACCACGCGAGGGGTACAGCTTACTACCCCCACAACAGCACTATGGAGGGAGGGTACTACGACATGAGGGGGAACCCTCTCATCACACTGCAGGCTAGTGACTTGTTTTTTAAAAGTTAGTTAGTTGTGCCTTAACATCGCACAATTTAAAATTAAAAAAAAAAAAGATTTTTGTGTTCAGTTTATAGTTCCATGGTCAACTGACGAGAGGCTTTTCTTGTTACGTGGTGACAGGTGTCTGTCTGTGTCTGTCTACCACTGGTCTCTGTGTGTCTCTACTGATATTCTGCCTACCAACAGTCTGGTTGCACCACGTGATTGTTATGTCTTCATGGACATTGGCTGAGAGAATGCGTGATTCACGTGAGCGTGTGTGCTGGGTTTACTGAGCTCACGGCACTTCGAGCTAAATACTTGTGATAAAGCGAATATATTAACTCTTTGACGACGGAGCGCAATTTCTGACACACGATTTCCTATAGAGTTAATGCAATTCTTGTTATTATTATCATTATTATTGTTATTATTAAGGGGCAACAACCCAAAAGTCAGTGCTCTTTTTCTTTTTGATTAAAAAAAAAATTGTTTGGCTTTTTTTTTGTTGATTTTCATTTTCTGTCACAGGACTTCCTGCAGGGTAACGGAAGTTACGTCAGCACAGCCATGGATAACACAATAGGAATCAAGTATGGCACCCGGCTGTGTATCCCCGAGCTGAACACCAAGTACCGTCGTTTGATCCGGTTTGAGGTCAGTAGACAAATCAGTCACGCCGAAGGACACAAATACACACGGCCTCAAATGCCTATATATTCCCTATTAGCCTCAGGCATCATAGTCACCCCTGAAAATGCCAGAAATCTAGAAACAATTACTACCACGAACAGACCATTCAATGGCACGCACCTGACACGGGTTTGAACAAATTTGAATGTTTCCTTTCCGCTCAGGCCTCACTGGAGTAATGCACGTCTACTTTCTGTTTAGACCAGAGAGGCAGTTCACACAAACCCGCTTGCCTCACTTGTGTCCGACCTCTGTGCAAAAAGTCCCAGCTTCACCGGCAGCTTGCCTCTTTTTGTGACCGCCTGGCATGCACCTTGACCTACATAACGCAAAAATCACGAAAATCACGCTTTTTCATGACAACAAAAATCACTACAGATTAGCACACTCGCCAAACAGGGTACCTCAAATAAACACCAAACATGTCCCCACGCGCAACTTGCACCCCCTCCTCTCTGCCCAACCCCCACAGCAAATAAGGCAAATGATAAGCTTCTGACATGATTTTGTTTCTGTATTTTGTGCACACAGATGGTGGACACAGGCAGCGCATTTCGCCACAAAGGCTACAGCAGAATAGACGTGTGCGTCAGGACACTGCTGGACACCTTCGACAAGACCATCAACGGCCCTCTCACCCTTGTCTTCCACTGAACTCTTACTTACTTACTTAGGCCCCTGGCTCCAAGTGGAGCACAGGCGGCAGGCCATCGACAACCCTTCGCCATCGCACTCTATTCGGGGCTATTCTTGCCACTCCAGTCCAGTTGGTCCCCTGCTTATATAGCTCTGCCTCAGTGTCCCGCCTCCAGCTGTTGCGAGGCCGGCCTCTCTTCCTTCCAGTGAACTCAGCCCCACCCAATTTCTGTATATAAAAAAAAACAAACCTTTCTCCAAACCGCACAACAATGTATTGACTTATCGGGCCGCTTCGCCAATTAAATTTCTTACAATACAAACCTTACAATATGTCCACGCGGACGGGCTGTTGCCACCACCGCTCGCAGTAAAGTGTGATATGCTCTTTCTTCTTTCCTTTCTTCTTCCTGCTCTTTCCCTTTTTTTAATGCTTTACATTTCAATCCATTTTTTTTCCACGCCAATTTATCCGCCATGTTTTTATGTAAACTGGTTCAGATGAGCACGTACATAAGTTTTTACTTGTTGTGCTCTCTGACAACGTAATGCTACTGCTTGATGGTGATCCTTCCATGAATAAATAATAAATAAATAAATGAGTTTTACATAGTTGCATTTTCTTTCACTTATTTAAGACGCTCTTCTAAATAACATAATGTGTTAGAGTGAATCCGTGTTATCAGCTGTTTCCTGAAATCCGTGAAGATTCCAGTAAGTTCATGTATAACTCTTTCATTCAGGGATTTCAGGAAATACAAATATCCAGGGATTTCAGAAAATCCTTGATTTAAAGAGCCATGGATTTCAGGAAATCACTGACCCAAGTGCATCTCACGCATCTCTTCGTACAACAGAGCTACAGTAAAAAAAAAAAAAAAGAAAAAAAAAAAGAGCAAAACATGCAAGTACAGTTTGCGACACTCGTAGATGTAGCATAATCTCCGTAATAAATTGTGAAGGGTGAGTGGGTGTTTGGGGGTTTAACGTCCTTTTCCACCACATACGGGTGATATCAGAGACGGGGCTACGATGAAAAAGCCAGCACAAATATTTGGCCCCAGCCGGGATCGAACTCACGACCCGAGCATTAGAAGTCCAACGCTCTACCATTCGGCCACCATATTTTTAATGTAGTACTAGTAGTAGTAGTAACTTACACGTGCTTTATGAGAGAGAGAGAGAGAGCTGTAAATATTTGATCTCAATTTTTTGTTTTTTTGTTTTTTGTTGCTGTCCAAACTCTTTTACAGGTTCCAGTGGTGTTCCTCCCAGGTCCTGGGTGGAATCCAAGGAGGGCTCGAAAGAGTGGGTGTGCTATGGGCACAATGGGGAGGCTGTTGCCACACAACCGAGATTCACCCACTTCACGGGTGCGACTTTGGGGGTGCTTCCCTTGGTATGACACGTCTTATGATGTGGATGATAACACGGCCGGCACCGCAGGTGCCGTAGTTCCCGGGCCTGGTTAATGCCGGGATATTTATGATCTCAATGTTTTAATTTTCTTTGCTAGGTGTGTTTTAGTAGCGTGTAGCAACGGCAAGTTTGTAAATTGACGTTCTTCTCTGTCAAACCTTTAACCGTTGGGAAATAAAGTTTCATCATCATCATCTCTGTAGCAGATTGAAAATGAACTATTGTGTGGTTACATCCTTTCTGTTGTAAAATAAAAACCATTCGTTCGCTCACTCTTTCGTTTGTTTTCTTTCTCCCCCCCCCCCCCCATCTCTCCCTTTCTAGCAGGTTGAGTATTAACTATTCAGTTCAGCACATAGCCTTTTGAAAAATCACATGCTCTCCGTTTGCGCGACACGCTGGGCTCCTCAAGTTTGAGTTGGATTATCCGGGCTGAGTTCTGACTTCTACTATGCGAAAGAAAAGGAAACGGTAATGACTGCGAAGTGGTTACAAGTTACGCAAATAAAAGCGACATAAAAGGGACAGAAACCACTTAACTTTCACAAAGGGCTTGTTTGTGTCCCGAGGAAGGCGAAAGCCGAAACGTTGACCCGTGCCGTCCTTTGTGAAAGTGGTTTCTGTCCCTTTTATGTCGCTTTTATTTTCTACAATGTGGTTAAAATCCTTTTTGTAAAGAACTGTGAATTATTCGTTTGTTCGCTCATTCATTTGTTTCTTTTCGTTCTCCCCCCCCCCTCTCTCTCTCTCTCTCTCTCTCTCCATACACCTTTGCCTGAAGCCCCAGCAAACAAAACAGGCTGCCTACTTGGAAAACAGCGGCCAAGACAAAAAATAAACAAACCCCAAGGGCTGAACGTCATCTGAAGTAAAATTGCTTTTTGCACCTGAATACAACCGGTTTGACGAGGCTGAGTGACAGCTAGATGGTAAAAGCAGAAACCAGCGTCGCATTTCCCACAATGCAAAGGGCAAGCCGTCAAAAACTAGGAAATGAGTTCTCATTTTCTCAGTGAGCTTACGTGCAGGTGGCTTGGTCGTCTTTGTAACAAGACGGCAGGCTAAAACACTTCCTTCCTCAAGAAATTTGTATTATTGTTGTTGGCATTTCCCTCAGGCAGAATAGCGAACACACAGATCGTGTTGGCGAGTGCGACCACTGCGCAGTCTGCAGGAGGGGGGGGTGTTTGGGTGTTTGGGAGTTTAACGTCCTTCTACACCACGTATGGGTGATATCAAAGACGGGGCAACGAGAAAAAGGCCAGCACAAATATTTGGCCCCAGCCGGGATTCGAACTCACGACCCAAGCATTGAAAGTCCAACGCTCTACCATTTGGCTGTCTTGGCTCCCCAGTCTGCAGGATATCAATGGATAAATGCGTAATACAAATACTGACTAAATACTTGAATAGCTTAACTCTGTGCTTGTAAGACAGTTATTTCAGGTACTATCGAAGATTTTATTTTTGTCTAACAACGCTGAAAAGAGTAACCAATTTTAAGCTGAAGAATTTTAATGAAATTAATAGACAGCCATCAAAATTTGGACGGATTTTGATTTACGTAGATACAATTTTTAAAAAAATCAATAAATCAAAGTCACAGCGATATATACAGCAACATCTTAGTTATCTACTGGTTATACAGAAGCAGTGGTTCTTCTTCCGCCAAATGCATTCACCTTCTTTGTATGATTGTGTAGGTACTACATAGATATCAGAGAAACAGAGGATGGGGTGGGTGGGTGGGTGTTTGGGAGTTTAACGTCCTTTTCCACCACGTACGGGTGATATCAAAGACGGGGCAACGAGGAAAAGGCCAGCACAAATATTTGGCCTCAGCCGGGATTCGGACTCACGACCCGAGCATTACGCTCTACCATTCGGCTATCCCGGCTCCCCCAGAGGAACAGAACTGCTACATAAAAAAGGCCATGAACAACATGCAAATTCAGGGCAATGAATAACGAATTTGAAAATCGACCACTGTACGCGTAAAATCTTCTGATGACGTACGAGAAGTTCGTCCCATATCAAAGGACTGCGGTTGGCATGTAGCGTGTATACTCGTCACAAAAAAAGTGAAAGACCACATTTCTATTCCGGGTGGTGGTGTAAAATAATAATAATAACAATTAAATTCATTTGAATGTGGCGCCTGTGTCTCCGTAGAAGCTCCAGGCGCCATGACAACGGCAGGTAAATCGCAAGAACAATTTGAAAAGTATTATCACACACTCAAACGAACATTTTGAGGCATGCAGACAGTTTGTAAACCTCTTTGACCAAGTTTTTGCAAGGTCATAGTTGTGTTGGGGAGAAGTCAGACTACGCTGTGAAAGCAGAAAGTTTTCCCGTGCACTTCGGGGACAATATGGCGCAGCGGAAATGATCAAGCAAAAGTTCAAAATTCGATCAAACCTAACCCCTTAAAACACGCACAACAGCAAAGTTTGAACAAAAAGCGATACGCTTCTGGGGAGAATGAACCACTTGTTTCGCTTGAGATACCACGGTAAATACACTGACAATGAGGCATTGCATCTACATAGATTTACGTTCATTTTGCAAGTGGTCCTTAACTTTTTATGATGAGTGTGTACACGGTCCTAAATGTTCCTTTGACAGATGAAGTAATACAAGGCGGTGGAGTCCGTGTTGCACGGCACATCATTCCACTTAAAGTAGAAGAACCAGGCCATAGTGCTGCACTTCTCTGCGGGACTACTCGGCTCATTGTCGGCCCAGTTGAACCACGTGACGTCACTTCCGTCAGGCCATTTCCACGTGCCGGTCGCCTCGCTGGCTCCGATGGATACGTGCTTCTGTCTTGTTGCTGTGTTTGAGAAAATAATCAGAATAATTTTCATAATGAGTGGGTGGGTGGGTGTTTGGGGGTTTAACGTCCTTTTCCACCACATAGGGTGATATGAAAGACGGGGCAACGACGAAAAAGCCAGCACAAATATTTGGCCCCAGCGGGGATCGAACTCACGACCCGAGCATTAGAAGTCCAACACTCTACCATTCGACCACCCCGGCCCCCATTTCATAATGATGATGATGATGATGATGATGATGATGATGACCTGGGCGGCTCACTCGTAGGTTCAAATCGTCTCGAGCTAATCACACATGTTCACGTGAATCACGCTCATTCCCTCTCACACACGGCATTCAACACATAACAATGCACATATTGCGATCCTGCGCGCAGCTATTCAAATAACAGAAAGTAATTATTTGTTTTGGTTTGGGTGGGTAAGAAGGCGGGGGAGAGGAGAAGGGGGTAGGGAACAACCCGCTAGTACCTGTTCGCAACAGTACCAGTTAAAGACGCATACCGCAGCTTGTGTAAGCTCACAAATCGACCTAAGCTTATTATAGTGACAAGAATATAGTCTCATGTAGATGTGAGCAAAATCTGAGCCCATTCCTGGCCGTCATTGCTAAGATATGAGCCAAAATGCAAGTCTATCGGCTACAATGCGTTACAGTGAATGGTTAGAGCCATATACGGTCATTGGTATCACGTGACACATAATTACCCTACAACTGTAAACGGGTACACGATGCGGGCTGGCATGGCATGCTGGTTCAGTCCCGTGTAGTCACAGGTCAGCGCCAGGCCCACGCGCATGCAGTCAATCTGACCTACTTACGACAGCGTGCCTCTCGGAACACCCGTCGACAATTTTGTTAGCAGCGATTTTCTCGCCTAGCACGCGTGTGAAGTACTGGCACAGCTAACGCAGAAGCAATACTAACTGACGACATGGTGAAATCCAATGCTGACAGGCACATGCGGGCGACCGTCTGAAGGGACGTCACCAGTTTGTGAAGAGCAGACGAATCATAATGGCCGCCGCTGTACTCGATACGTGCTACATGTAAATTCGAGCAGGGAATTCAGTTCATATGGGGTCGATGGCAACATTACAAGTTACCTGAGCTCTAAAATAGCCTTTGGGAAGACCACTGACTCAACAGTGGCGGCGTCAGTGCAAAACACTTTTTCGACACAGTGGGAGTTGATCAACCTGCAGGAAGAATCTTTAAATGGACTCCATCGCTACCAGCCAAGTACCCAGCAAAACAAGAAATCACATACTGACCTTTGGAACCACGCAGGAAATCGTACACGTGCTGAAACTTGTCCGCGTTGTCCACCCGCAAGAGTGACGTCCCCTGCCCAGCACAGGTGGCCGCGGCGTTGTCCCAGAAGACTTCGGTGAAGTGGTATTGATAACACAACTTGAGGGGCCGGTACAGAACGAAGCCATCTTGGTAGGGGCAGACATCTGAAGGGAAAGACCCACACTACTGGTATCATAATTCATAAACGCAGGAGAGTAAGAAATAATCTTGGAGTGGTAATCCAGAGACTGGGTGAGTTGATGTGTTGCTTATTTGGCGGTTCGTCACTTCTTTCTTTATCGTACAGCCTTCACAAAAAGTTAAGGACCACTTGCAAACATCATTCAACTTTTGTCGTGGTGGTATGCTGGTGTAGTGCTGAACGTCGCTGAAACGGCGGCTTATGTAGGCAAACAAAATAATGAGCACAGTTCATAACCAGGGATGCATTCTTTGACCTGCATCTCATATTTGCCGTGCAGAAAGCCCCAGGTATCGCTCACTGAACACTGAAACTCGGTCTAGTTTTGCCGAAATTGCAGATTTTCAAACGCGCCAAGCATGCTGTGTGACGCGCACCTGCCATCCACACAGTGGTCGCCATGTTCACTAACTACCTTTTAACCGTCCTACCGAATTTTACGGGAAAAATCTTATTCGTTTATTTTTTTTCTGATTTATTGAAACTGTCACCCATTATGTTGACTGGTCTTTATTTTTTTGTGAAGATTGTATAAGACTTGGACCGCGGCCACACAAGCGAATCAGAAATTTTTTGAATGGTGTTTGTCTTGGAGTGAACAATACAGTGCAGCATTTATTAAGGACTCCGTTTTGTGATTTTCGTGATTTGTGTATCAGCGGATGACTTGTTTCGGTCCTTTTTATACACCATTAGGTGTGTTTTGGGTGGGTGTTTGGGAGTGTAACGTCGGATACACTAAATTCTAACCTTGTGTAAGTTGCCGGTATGTTGTGCCATTCCGGCGCCACAGGGTATTTCGGAACCGGACGAATGGGAACCATTCCGATTTATCCTGTCCCTGGTGACAGGATTTTTCAGAACCATTCAAATTTATCCTAGGATATCCTAGGATAAATGGGAATAGGGTTAAGGTTAGGGTTATCCTAGGATATCCTAGGGTTATCCTAGGATAAAATTAATGGGACTGGTTCCGAAATATCCTAGGATTTTTGGGAACCGGTTCCGATTTATTCTGGTTCCGAAATATTCTACGACACCGGGACCCAGTCTTAATCGTAGAGAGCCGCTTACACATATAATAATAATAATAATAATAATAATAATAATAATAATAATAATGGGGGTGGGGGTGGGTGGGTGTTTGGGGGTTTAACGTCCTTTTCCACCACGTACGGGTGATATCAAAGACGGGGGCAACGAGGAAAAGGCCAGCACAATATTTGGCCCCAACCGGGATTCGAACTCACGACCCGAGCATTGGAAGACCATTCGGCCATCCCGGCTCCCCAATAATAATAATAATAATAATAGAATTCTAATACTAATAATAGATTCATCATCATCATCATCATCATCATCATCATCATGATAAATTCTAACCTTGTGTAAGTTGCCAGTACGTGGTTCCAATCCTGGACTCGGCCTCATCAGCCGCCAGGAACAAGATTGAGTGCATCTGACACATCCCCTCCCCGGGCACGTGGAAAAACGAGCCACACCTCTCCTCCGACAGACAGGCGGCAGCGCATTCTGCACTAGACCTCGTGTCGTTACGAACACCCACCACGGTCGTTGCGGAAGTCGTGATGATGTTGTTGTCCATGTAGCGATGGCGGTAGAATCGGGCAGAGGAGTCTCCCTGAGACACGGTGATGGATTTCACAGGGGTATTGGCAGCGAGGAGGGTGATGGTCGTGTACCAGACAACACGCCAGGAAAGTGGATTAGAAGTCGACATGTTACTTTGTGAGCGTCCTGTCAGTCTCCCATATACCCCGGGTGTACAAAAGTTGGTGGGATCAGTAGAATGGAATATAAAGCCTAGGGCTGACACCTAGATCCGACACCAAGGTAGATACTTTTCAGCGCGAATGTACCTGTAAAGACACCATGAAACAAAAGCACACATGCCGGTATAGTCGCTCTGTGGTTGATGGGTTTATAAAAAGCTAAACATACTCTCTGCCATCGAATCTGAGTGCCACTTTGATTACCAGGGCAGCAAATGATTCAAGAAACGGCAACCAAAGCAAACACGCCACGTGTGCCGGTAGAACGTTGGTGGATTTATTAAAAGTTAAAGTTAAAGTTTGGCATCAAATGTGATTGTGATTTGGCATATGATATACAGGGTCAGCAAATAAAACAAAAACAAAACGCCTATACGATTCTTTCAAATAAACCTCTGACTTCACTGCAGCCGCAAGAACACCAAACGGTACAATACAGCAAGCGACAACAAAAACAAACACACCTAGTGTCTTCTGCTTCTTTCAAATCACCCCAAGCCTTCAAATAATTCAGGAGCTGGTTTGAAATAAATTCAGCTGATTAACTTCAGCCCCAAGGACAGTAAACAATTCAGCAAACGTCATCAAAACGAACACACTTGACTCTGCCTCCTGTTTTGATAATAATAATAATGAGTATTGTATAGGCGCTTTACCCAATTACGTGATTCGGCTCAAAGCGCCGCGAACTGAACCCAGCACGCACGCTCACGTGAATTCCACGCATTCTCTCACACACTGGATTTAAACACATTACAATCGCGTGGTGCGAAGGGTCAGCTCAGCTATTTAAATTTCGGAATTTAGAATTGCATTTATTTTTTCAAATTTGGTGGGCTGAACATTTCCAAAGCAGTCTTTCGTCTGACGAGCCTCCATGTTCAGCGATATCACGAACTGACCAGCAATCATGCACTTCGGCCTTGTACAGCAGCAAACTGCAGTAAAACCAAACATACCCAGTGTCCTTAGTAGCTTCCAAACCAACGTCCCCCGCTACAGATATCAAGAATTGAATACAATGAAACACTTCAGTCCCAAGAAAACCAAACGGCAGGCAAACCAAACACTCCTAGTGTCCTTTTTCCCCCTCTCTCTCAAACCAACCTCAGCCTTCACAAATGTTGACTTGACCAAAAGTGAAACACTTCAAGTTGAGGTCCAAGGATCAGTGGTTCCCATCTCCCCTTGTCCCCTGTCTCCCGATGACGTCAAAAAGAACCAGGCTGGACCGCCTGCATGGATTTATAGAAACATTTTTGTATCGATTTGTTCTAGCATTTAGCAGGTTGCGTTCCGTCTGTGTACTGTAGTAATAAACAGGGTTCCGTTCGGATCGAATGATTCGTGAAGGGTTCTCTGAGAAAGCCACACTGAACTTTCAGTGTGCTCTCTCTCTCTCTCTCCATAGTTAGGCTAAAGGAATAAATACCTATGCCTACGGTACCAACCGACCCTAAACTTTTTGTGAGTGTGTGAGTGTACAAAAACAAAATACACCAAAGACCACACACATCAAACTTTGTACTTACTTCGGTCTCTTCGTTTTTGTCGGCTGTAAAAGAAGATGAACAATAACAAAAACTCTCCGACCCACCTACCCAAATGATTGGGTGCATGTTACTATAAGCACAAGTATAGTTTTATATAGATTTTTTTATTGACCTTAGTTTTTAATCCTTGTTTAGTCAGTACTAATCGCGGGTGAGTGTGAATCATTTGTTTTCTTTTGTTTTGTTTCTCTCGTTGTTCCATATTTGATATCATTTACTTACTTACTTAGGCCCATAGCTCCAAGTGGAGCATAGGCCATCGACGTCCTTTCGCCATCGCACTCGGTTCTTGGCTGCTCTTGCCTCTTGCCACTCCAGTCCAGTTGGTCCCCCGCTTGCATAGGTCTGCCTCGTGTACTGCCTCCAGCTTCTGCGAGGCCGGCCTCTCTTCCTCTTCCCCTGCGGGTTCCATGTCAGGCGTGTGGTGCTGGATGCTGGCTTCCTGAGGGTGTGTCCAATCTAGCCCGACTTCCTCCGCAGGATCTGCTTGGCCACTGATTCCCCACCCGCTCGCCCCCACAGCTCTTCGTTTCTTTGATATCATTTAGTTGGCGGAAAATAACGAACCTGAAACCAATCTCTCAGCCAAGCAACCAACCAACCAATCAATCTGTTATGTAAATATATTCCAGTCATGCATATCCTTTCAATTCATCTCAATTTCAATTCAGGCACATCTTAGTGGAAAAGTGTCAAATGTAATCATCATTTCTTCCAAGAATTCCCGAGCTGACCAAGAACCGACATCATCAAATCGACACCTACATTGTTCACATCAGACAGCTAACACATGCAGCTGACAGAAGAGATTTTCGCGTGTCTAGAGGTAACCTATCGTCTCAATGCTGGCATAATTATTTCGTCTGGAAATGCGGGGAGCCGGGGTGGCCGAATGGTAGAGCGTGGGTTGGGTTGGGTGTTTGGGGGTTTAACGTCCTTTTCCACCACATAGGGTGATATCAAAGACGGGGCAACGATGAAAAAGCCAGGACAAATATTTGGCCCCAGCGGGGATCGAACTCACGACCCGAGCATTAAAAGTGTAGAGCGTGGGAGTTTCAATGCTTCATTGTCTGTGTGAAGAATTCACGGAGAAAACGGCCAGTTCAGACAACGGCCAGTTTGCAATGTTTGTTCCGCACTAAGGTGCCACAGGAACAGCTGAACACAGGTGACCTGTAATGACACCACCATGCAGCTCACTAACCGGAAGTTCTCCGGGCCCTTGAGCACGTGACGTGTACATGTGCCTTGATGCGCATGCGCGGTCTTGCTAACCGTCGCGTTTATATATCGATCGCAAGCGGAAGATAGAAGCCAGACCTCGTGTTTAACCCAAACATTGGGATGGGGCAACATATCCAGTGACTGATCGTGAACACCAAAATGGCCTCGTGACACGCGAGTCGCCTCCCTTTCTCTTCCGGCGGACCGGAAGTGGTTGAGGCCAATCAGGCACCAGTATCGTTGCCATCATTCTGTCGTCTGCCGTTTCTGTAACTTGGGATCCAGCAATCAATAAACCATTAAATGACCTTTATAACCTTTGTATGGTGGTTTCTGGGTGCTGGTGTGTGTGTGTGTGTGTGTGTGTGTGTGTGTGTGTGTGTGTGTGTGTGTGTGCACTTGCAGTTTGCAGGCTCCTCTTGCAATCCCCTGGCATGCAACTTGCCCTACCAAATACATATATCACGAAAATCACGCCTTTTAGTGACAACAAACATGACTACAAACTAGCACACTCGCCAAACAGGCTCTCTCAAACAAACACTGCGCATTACCCTACGCTCAATTTGTGTCCTTAGGCCTGCAGTTATACATCACACACACACAAAGACACGCACGCATGCACGCACGCACGCACGCACACACACACACACACACACACACACACACACACACACACACACACACACACACCGAATAATCACCAATATTGCTCCTCCTTAATGGTACTTATTTTTGTAATGTTTTGCGTAATCAATTTTAACGTAATGATGTGCCGGACGTGGTATTTCCCCAGATCCCGCCACTGCTGTGGGCTGGCTAAAACAATTGTTGTTGTTACTGTTTATTGTTTTTCTTGCGTTGGGTTTCTTGTTGTTGTTGTTGTTGTTGGGTTGTTTGTTGTTTGTTTGTTTTGTTTTTTTTTGTTTTTTTGTTTTTTTTTTGGGGGGGGGGTTGGTTTTGTTTTTGTTTGTTTGTTTGTTTGGGGTTTTTTTTTTTTGGTTGGTTTTTTTTGGGTTTTTTTTTGGGGGGGGGGGGGTGGAGGTGGTGGTGGAATTTTTTTTTTGTCAGTGAGACCTATGTACTTGTAGAGTTTGAGCTGACAACGCCAAGCCTACATCGTGGTATAAGCGCCATCCTTATCTTGTGCACGACATGTTTTTAACACAAGCAGAGTTACACGCAATGACCCAGATTTTCCATGGTAATGTTGGATCAAACTCAGTAGTACCATCAACGTGCGCAAGGCGATCCGATAAATTACTAATCTTCTCTCTCCTCCTCCCCCCCCCCCCCCCCACACACGCACACACACACATCACCACCACACGACTACCACCACCAATAACAACAAACAACGACAGTAAACAATAAAATCGTTTACTCGGTTTCATTGCAGAACTTTGCTTATACTTGTTGACCTTACTTGACCTTTCATTTGTGAAACTGGTATTGATAAATGACACACGCAGTGTTTAAGTATAACATTATGCTGGCACAGAGGTTTACATTATCTTCTGTTTTCTGACCGTGCGACGACGCAGACAATAATGAGTACTATGGCATAGCGGCGTGTAACAGAGCCCCGCTGAAATGTGTAAAGTGAGGGTAGTAGCGAGAGTTACTGTGATGGTTCTTTACAAACACCCGCTGTCCGGCCTTCAGAAACACAACAGCCTGACAACTGTTGGACTCCGCGTGGCCGGATTCATAACTGGAGTAGGCTTCAGACAGTAGTGTATTGTCCGCGTACAGAGCAACCCCAGTGTTCTTTGTCGGGCTGGTATCACTAGTGGTTATAGTGACGAAAAAGGCGTAAGTGCCGTCTAGAGGGACAGTGAAGACACCTGTACTGTTGCTGTAGGCGCCGCCTTCGTTGGAGATGATTCTCTCAAATACAATCGTGTCTCCGTCGTTAAACGTGTGGTTCCAGTCATTGTGCCAAGCATGGAAAGAGACACTTCTTGCAGCAGTCTCTGTAACACAGAAGAATCAAACTTCCATGAAACTGATATACGCACACCGTTTTGCAAGCAAGAAAGCGACACGAAACTTTTTAGCCGTAACATTTTTTAAAATCATCCATTCATTATGCACTTGGGGAAATTCGTCTGGTGTCTCACAGATTGATAAGGAAACCGATTTATATCAATTGCACTGTGTTACAAAACCTGAGGTGCTCAGTGTTTCTATGGGTTGTATCCCTCCGCCAATACACAATATTACATATAATGTTCACACACACACACACACACACACACACACACACACACACACACACACACACACACACACACACACACACAAATGATTACTTACCAATCATTGACGTCAGGTTGTGTCTCGTTGTCTCCAGCTGCTGGTGTAAAGCAACGTCCTCCTGTTTCTGTGTCTCCAGTTGTTGTTTGAGGGCGGTGATGTCTTGCTCGGAACTTGCCTTCTGTGTCTCCAGCTGTTGTTTCTGTGTCTCCAGTTGTTGTTTCTGTGTCTCCAGTTGATGTTTGAGGGCGGTGATGTCTTGCTCGGAACTTGTCTTCTGTGTCTCAAGCTGTTGTTTGAGGGCGGCGTTCTCCTGTTGGTAGCTGTTCATCCGGGCCTCCATGATGACAAGCTGGGCCTGCACACCGTCCACGTTGACTGTGGCGCCCCTCTGTAAAGGGGAACCACTCGGCACACACAGACTGGCCGGGGAGGTGTCGTCGATGGCGCAGCTGTACTCGCCACTGACGACGGGGTTGGGAACTGACAGAAGGAAGCGGCCGTTTTCGTCTGACGTGCTGGACAGGGTCTGATTATCAGGGGTCTGCAAGCAACAGTCACATTATCAAAACTTCCCAGTCAGATGATAGTAACTATCGTCACCTCTGTTATCGTCATCAACACCAACGTCGCAATTTTCCGCAACGACATCGGTTTCAACATTTTGGTTTTAGAAAGAAATTTACACCATGTGATTTTCTTCTTAGTACTGCGGACAGAGAAACGCTCACATTTCTTTGAGGTGGTTTCGACTGCATTCTTATCCAAATTAAGCATTTGTGTGTTTTGTAATGAATACACCTGAAACCTCCACTCCCTCACCGTCCAAACTACTGACGCCCTGTGTCCCCACACCGGCAGAAAGTCGCCACATGCCAGCTGCACGTGGTAGTGTCTGGTGGAGTTGACGTACACAGCATCCGGCAACATGGTCACGTGCAGCTGGCCGTCAGTTGTGATTGGCTGGTCTGGTAGACACAGGTCATAAATTTTTGTAGGTTAAACCTTTCGTAAAGTATCAGTGTTTCACTAAAAGGTTTCAGAATATCCTAGAAGAAACAAAAGTCATCCCAGGGATGACATCAAAACCAATTACAAGTCAGGACTGCGTCATTTTTGTTGCCCACACCAAAGATACAACTTGACTAGTGTAGTAACTTTGTAGTATGTCCAGGGCCCGCATGTAAAAGTCGGGGTTTGGGAGTTTCACCCCGGGTTAGAGTCTAACCTCGAACTAAACTAGCTCTAGGGTTAAATTTTCTGTTGTTTTTTTTGTTGTAAATCAGGAAGCGGGTCCATTCCAGCAAGGTGCCTATGCCGTTATAGAAGGATTTTTGTCTTTCTTTCTTTGCTTCCTTTTTTTTACTTAATTTTGTGTTGGGGTTTCCTTTGTCCTAGTCTGGGTTAGGCCCGTAGCCGTGGGTTAATATAACCTCGAGTTTTACATACGGGCCCTGGTCAGCAAGACTTGAGAGACAATCCAGCATACCGTCAGTAGATTTGTATTATAATAATAATAATAATAATAATAATGAGTATTGTATAGGCGCTTTACCCAATTTCATGAATCGGCTCAAAGCGCCGCGAACTGAACCCAACACGCACGCTCACGTGAATCACACGCATTCTCTCACACACTGGACATAAACACATTACAATCACGTGGTGCGAAGGGTCAGCTCAGCTATTTTAAATTTCGGGATATAGAATTGCATTTATTTTTCAAATTTGGTGGGCTGAACATTTCCAAAGCAGTGTAAGTTATAGCGTGTAAGTTTCCTGTATTGTGTCGACCTGTCTCTCTACGGCCATTTCATTCTGTTACGTTGCAAATAAAAACTGTACATGTAATTTGAAAGGGGAAAAAAGTAATTGTTGAAATACCATCATTAAAACTCCTCCCCACCTGACACCTGTACCTCCACAGTCTGCACCTCTCTGTCTACAACCCCGTGAACTTCCATGTTGACGTGGACGGAGTAGGTTCCGGCGTCCGCGATAGCTACGTTGTGCAGACGAATACCGGCGTTAGGGAGGAACTGTAGACTGAGTGACGAACCGGGGATGACAAGGAAGTTACCGAGAACCTGAGTAGCGAGAAGTGTGTCATGTCCTCCTGTAGTTTGAAACAAAGAGGGTTTGAGTTGTGGCACGGTGCTCACCACACGAGGCAGGGAAGGAAGGTTGGGGGTGGGGGGTGGGGGGGCTAAATACTGTAGTCAACTTCCACACACACCTGGGAGTGAAGCAAGAGGTCACTCTCAACTATCGAATTTTACTTCATCGAGTCTACCGGAACTTCAGATACATGAGAGACGCGCATGCGTGATGGAATCACTTTGCCTTGCGTTGATGGTGGCGGGCAGATGCTGCTCGTTTTGTCTCTCAATTTTTTGGGGGATATCTTGCGTCTGACGCTGTCATGGAAGCTAATGACCGTTTAGATATTGAAGACTCCGACTCGGAGTGTGAATCCACGGCGAGTGGTTGACGTTTTGATCCGAAGAAGGATCGAGAGAAGCCTGAGTTTGACGGAGCTATCCCGTCTACCTCGGGCGCGTCTAAACCGCATGGCGGCGAGGCGTTGGTTCCAGGAGCGCAAACTTCGATAGCCCTTCCTATCGAAGACTTGCGCCTTATGCTCAAGCAGAATGGCGAACTGCTGAAGCTGTTCTCGGAACAACGCAAACGAAAACGTACAGTTCACTCAGAGGAGGAATCCTCCTCGGATGAAAGTGAAACTTATGCGGCTCAGCCCCGTGCTAGCTAGAAACAAAATGGCAGAATGGCAGAATGGCGAACTGCTGAAGCTGTTCTCGGAACAACGCAAACGAAAACGTACAGTTCACTCAGAGGAGGAATCCTCCTCGGATGAAAGTGAAACTTATGCGGCTCAGCCCCGTGCTAGCTAGAAACAAAATGGCGGCACGAAGAAAACACGCGCCACGACTGGTGGCACAGATGAGCCACAGGTCCCAATTTGCGGCTCGCGAAAAGGCGATGTCTCTGGGTGATGATGACATAGAAGAAGATATCGATCTTCTGTTAGCTAATAATGAGCCTGCTGGGGGTCCTGATGAAAGCGATGCTTTGGACGAGATCGAACAAGAATATGACGCTGACGAACATGTTGGCGAAGCAGTCGGAGAAGGACTGAGCAACATAGTCAAGAAGATTTAGAACAAAGTCACTAAAAAGCTTGACTCAAAAGAAGATGAAAAGAAAAGATCAGGTGAATTCCAACGCAAGCTGGATGCTGTTTTGCGTCCAAGTGATGTAGACATCCATGTCCCACGTGTTAATCCAGAAGTCTGGGAATATGTCAAACATGCAGACAAAAGTGAAGATATTCAGCATTATCAGAAAATTCTGACCAAAACAATTTTTCTGCTGTCTCAGATGACAGCAAAGTGCATTGACCTGCAGAAGAATCCCCAGAAAGCCAAAGAGTTTGGGGCTGACCTTACCAAAGAAGCAATAAGTGCTGTGCATTTTCAGACCAAGTTATGGTTTGATATGTCCATTGACAGACGTGCAAAGATTGTCTATGCTCCCCATATGGATAAGAAGTACAGAAGTCTAATGTCCAAAGACATTCCAGTTACAAAGTTCCTTTTTGGTGATGAGCTTCCTGTAGCCTGTACTTCTATTGACAAGGCGTCCAAAATTGGACGTAACCTGGTTAAAAACTCAAGAGGGGGTCATGAAGAGGTACATAAACTCCTGGAGATGGGAGTCATTGAACCTACCCTTCATGAAGAAGGTGAGGTGATTTCCCCTGTATTTCTGGTCGGGAAATCAGATGGTTCCTTTCGGATGATTTTGGACTTGAAACTTTTCAATGCTTCAGTTGAGTATGGGCATTTCAAAATGGAAAATTTACAGACTGCAGTTCTGATGATGAATGAGCTTCATGTTTCATGGCTTCTGTAGATTTACGCCATGCTTACTACTCTGTGCCAATTAAGGATGAATTCAGAAAGTATTTGAAATTTACCTGGAAAGGTAAATTGTACAGGTACACCTGTTTTCCCAATGGTTTGTGTAATTGTCCTCGCTATTTTACACAACTTCTCAAACCAGTTTATGCACACTTGCGAGGCCAAGGATTTTTATCTACCTCATTCATTGATGATTACAAGGTGCAACAATTGCGGAGTGTCAGGAGAATGTCAGAGCTACGGTTAGCCTTTTTGAGTCCTTGGGCTTTGTTATACACAAAGAGAAGTCAGTGCTTCATCCATGTAAAGAACTGAAGTATCTTGGGTTTGTACTCAATTCTGAAAGCATGACAGTTAAATTGACCAGACAAAGGATTGAGAAGATAACAGAATCTTGCCAGCAGATTCTAGAAAAGAACTTAGTTGTGATAAGAGAGCTGGCCCAGCTCATTGGGCAGCTTGTGGCTAGTTTTCCTGGCGTGATGTGGGGACCTCTGTGTTACAGAGAGTTGGAGAAACAAAAAATTCAGGCCTTGAGAATGAACAAAGGGAATTTTGACAAGAAAACCAAGCTCACTGAGGCAGCAATAAAAGAAGTTAAGTGGTGGCTTGAAAACCTTGGTGGAGCTTTCATGCCTATTGGTAGAAAGGATCCAGAAATTGTGCTTACCACCGATGCATCTACATCAGGTGGATGGGGTGCTGTGTGTAACTCTGTCTGTATCAGACGGCGTTGGTCACAAGAAGAAAAAGGAAAACACATTAACATTCTGGCAGTAGCAGTAGAATTTGGCCTGAAGAGTTTTGAATCAGAGATAACTGGAAAACATGTCAAAGTTCTCTCAGACAACACCTGCACCGTAGCATACATTGCATACATGGGGGAAACTCAGTCTGAAGAATGCAACAGTATTGCAAGGAACATATGGCTTTGGTGTAAAACTAAAGATGTCTGGTTATCCATTGCACACATACCAGGGAAACTGAATGTTGAAGCAGATTTGTTGTCCAGGAAATTTAATGACAGAACAGAGTGGAAATTAAGCACAAAGGTCTTTCAGAGACTGTCATCAGGATTTCTGTCTCCTGATGTGGATCTGTTTGCTTCCAGGCTAAATTTTCAGTTGAAGCCATATGTGTCGTGGGGTCCTGGCCCCGATTCTGGTGCAACTGACGCTTTCTCAATTGACTGGTCTGTTTGGCATTCAGTTTATGCTTTTCCCCCTTTCAGCCTGATTCTTCGGACATTGAAGAAATGGAGGGAGGATCGAGTGAAGGGAATGCTGATTGCTCCCCTTTGGCCAACAGCGGCTTGGTTTCCTGTGATGCTGAGAATGCTGATGCAAGTGCCAGTTCTTCTACCTCGAGGACAGTACATCCTTCAACTACCTCATTGCCAAGAACCTCATCCCTTACACAGGAAGTTGCAGTTGGTGGCATGTGTCTTATCAGGCAAGCCTTCAGACAGCAGGGATTTTCGGGACGGACTCTTGACGTCATGTGTGCCTCTTGGAGATCGGGTACACAAAGACAATATGCTTCGTACCTGTCCAAGTGGAGTGCGTTTTGTGCTGAATGGGATCACAATCCCCTTTCTCCAAATGCTCAGCTAGTTTTACAGTTTCTGACCTACCTTTTTGACTGTGGATTAGGTTACAGTGCTCTGAATACTGCACGGAGTGCTTTATTAATGTTATCTCAAGCTGCTGGGTTTGATGCTCCTCTAGGTTCTCATCCGTATGTTGTACGTTTTATGAAAGGTGTGTTTGAATCAAGAACGCCTCTTCCAAGATACCAGAATACTTGGGACGTTTCTGTTGTTCTGTTGTTCTTCAGTTTTTTTTTTTCAGAATCAGCGTGTTAACAAGGAGTTAACACTGAAGAATCTCACGCTCAAACTGTGTGCCTTGCTGCTGTTGGCCACAGCACAGAGAGTTCAGACCATTCACTCAATAAGGACGGATGGGATCAGTATTAATGACAGTGAGTGTGTGATCAGAATTACGGACAAAATGAAACAGACCAAGCCAGGGCGTCTTTTCAGCGCTTTGACTCTACCTAGATTCACAGAAAACTTAAAACTGTGTGCAGTAGCTACACTGGAGGAGTATCTTAAAAGGACAAAAAGTTTGAGGTTAAATACAAACAAACTGTTGATTTGCCATGCCAAACCTCATGGGCCTGCATCCAAAGACACAGTGGCACGATGGGTAAGATCTGTGTTAAGGAAGTCTGGCATAGACAACTTTACTGCTCACAGTTTCAGAGGTGCTGTTGCTTCTGACTTGTTTGCCAAAGGGGTTCCAGTAGATGATATTTTGAACTTGGCGGGTTGGTCTAATGTCAGAGTTTTTCACAGATTTTACAATCGGTCCACTGTGGATACTGGGCCTGAGGCACAGAAAGCCAAAGAATCTGTAAAGAAAACTCAGACTCAGAGTACTCTTTTCCAGTTTTATTCCTCTTTGAAGAAATAATTTGACTGTATTGATCTTGACGCTGACAGTACTGGTTCAAGTGCAGGCTGATCAATACCTTTTGTATTTTGGGTTTGTGATCCAAGACGTGTTTTACATTTTACTGTAGTTTCGATGACTTTCTTGAACTTAATTTTGGGCTGACTAAGTCTAACCATTTGGTACTTCATTTCAACTTCCTTTTTAGTATGATGTGTACAATTTGTTTGCTCTTCATGTCTCTGATTGCCAGAGGGTTAGGTCTCCCACTTTCAGTTTGTGGTTACTCTGCAGTTAAAGGGAAGTAACTGCTTATGACTTAAAATTGGCCGCTTCTTTTCAGCCACAGGTGGTTGGCATGACTTTCAGAAAGATGTGAGTTTGTAGATTGGTGTAGAGTTCAAGACTTGAAGTCCTTTCCAAGAAATAAACATATACAGCCGCACTCGCCTAAACGAAACACGCTTAAGCAAAAAACTCGGATAATAGAAACCAAAACCAATTCCCCGCCACACCCCCCTCTTTGTAAGACTATTTCTAATTCGGATAAGCCAAACTCTGTCAAAAAATAGCTAACTCAAACACGGATATCTCAAACGTGATTTTGACAGATAAGCCGAACTCTAAACACTGTCGGAGAGACTTTTTAAAAAATTTTGCTTGAAAAAACACGTCGGGGAAGATAACTTATGAACATATTTCGTCACGGCTATAATTATCCTACGGAAACGAACACGTCACCTGTTTTTCAGTATGCGGGAAACTGATGACGCGTGCCACATGTTTCGCAGGCGCCATTGTTTGGACAGAACGAGTGGTAGATCTAAGTTTGCGTGCGTGAATTAGGTGGTGGGTTCAGGGTTAGAGATGGGATGACCGACTGGCGAGGGAGGGGCACAGGGGAGGGGCAGGTCGAAAGGTAACCTTGGGAGATTTGCGATGGGCGTGGTTTATGGCCTAGTCGAAAGGATGTGAGCTCGGGCTTAGATTTGTGCGTGCACGATTGTTTCTTTTGGCGTGTGTAGGGGAGGGAGTGTGTAACGTGCAGTCTCCCAGTGTGTGTGTGTGTGTGTGTGTGTGTGTGTGTGAGAGAGAGAGGGGAGGGGGGATGGAGCGTGCATTGGCTTGTGCGTATAGAAGCGCGCACATTTGTGTGTGTGTGTGTGTGTGTGAGGGTGGGGGGAGGGGTGGAGGTGGGGGGGGGGGGGGGGGTTGAGTGCAGGAACGGAGTGGAGCGTACATTGATTTGTGCGTAAAGTAGTCATTAATGCGACAGCATCTGTGTGTGTGTGTGTGTGTGTGTGTGTGTGTGTGTGTGTGTGTGTGTGTGTTTTCACCATTTAGTTTTATAGTTTTTTTTTTGTTTTGTTTTTTTAATAAAGCCCCACTGAAGAAAGCACTTATAACTTGTCACTGTTTTGATCTTATTCATTTAAACACACACACACACACACATACACGCACACACGCACGCACGCACGCACGCACAGAGAGAGAGAGAGAGGAAGTTTTGTCTGTGTTACTAGTCTCAGGACCCGTGTCTTTCTCAGACCGTTGCCATTATACACATTTGCATACACATATAGTATACATTTGCCCATAGAAAGGCCGTCTACAAACTTTCGCAAAATTATCAATTCGATGTTTCAGTTGCAAAGGGAAGCAAAAATATTCTCTTTAAAAAAAAACAACAACAAAAAACACACTTTTTACAAACATTCCAAGTGATTTTACAACTTATCCTGAAAAAAACTCGGTTAAGCCGAACTGCAGGGTGATTTCTCGGGAAAGGTTTGGCTTATCCGAACTCGGATATGCAGAAACTCGGATAAACGAAACGATTTTCCATTCCCCGGGCGAGTTCGGCTTAAGCGTGTTTGACTGTATTTCTTCTTTCAGTCTTCATGACTTAGTTTATTACCTTATGAGTGATGTTGGGAAACTTCAAATAAATCATGACTTTTGACCATTTGTATACTTGTATGGAAGTTGGAATGCCTGCATATGGGTTGCATTTCTGAATAGTTTGCTACACGACCACTTCAAAGTCTCATGTATCTGAAGTTCCGGTAGACTCGATGACCAGATCAATCGGCTCCAACGCGTTCAGAACAGTGCAGCGCGGCTTATCCTTCGGAAGCGCAAGCGCGACCATGTCACACCCCTGTTAAGGGAATTGCACTGGCTGCCCGTTGTGTACCGCATCAAGTACAAAATTGCAACACTGTCCTTCCGTCACTTTGAGCAGTCCCTTCCTCAGTATCTTTCCGACAAACTTACCACGTATGAACCTTCTCGTACTCTCCGCTCCTCATCTGAAAAGCTCCTGAAGGTTCCCAAGTTCAATCTAAAAACCTTCGGTGAGCGCTCTTTCAGTTTTTGTGCCCCCCAGGTATGGAATTCTCTGCCTCCCTCCCTTAGGAACACCCAGACACTCCCACAGTTTAAATCAAAACTAAAGACTTATCTATTTAAGACAGCATATGATCTGTAGTATCATCTCCCCTCCCCCCCCCCCCCCCGTATTTAGTGTTTCATGTATGCGTGAGAATGTGTGTGTGTAGCGCACTGAGTGCTCTTTGAGCAGACTACTAGCGCTATATAAGAGCTATTATTATTATTATTATTATTATAAGTAAAATTTATAACATAAACGAGTCTTACCTTGGGAAGACGAAGTTTGTGTTGAATTTTACGAATCAGGATACCAGGAACGGAGGATACATGCCCTCCCTGATTTTAATTCCTGTACCCAACCCTCTAATGCTTTTGTTCACAGGGATAATTTGGTATCCTGAAATTCTGTTATCCTGGTCGTGGCAAACTATTTGATTGTAATCGGGTATTGATTACAATTGAGCTTTAAAATAGTGATTCCATCACGCATGCGCGTCTCTCATGTATCCTCCGTTCCTGGTATCCTGATTCGTAAAATTCAAGACAAACTTCGTCTTCCCAAGGTAAGACTCGTTTATGTTATAAATTTTATTGGGTCAATTTTCGGCAAATGTCCGTTTTCACTGGGTCACCAGTGTTAAGCTAGACAAACACTGACGTATCTGTTACTGTACATCTACATCGCTTTGGGTCAGATGTGGGCCCCAAATGAACTTCGTGTTTTGTTGTTGTTGTTGTTGGGGTTTTTTTGTGTATGTTTGTCTGTCTGTCTCGACTCACCCGGTGTGGTGTGGTGCCACTCGACATTAGTCAGATGCTCCGCCACATCCGCCGTGTAGCTCCATAACAACGTCACATCCTGTCCGGGGCATGCTGGGATAGTTGTCCCGTTAGGCAGACTGCCTGCTGACGTCCACTGAAAAGCCCGGGTTACAGGGACTGTACACACACACACACACACACACACACACACACACACACACACACACACGATCATCATCATCATCATCATCATCACTGTCTTCGTCAATTTTGTCAAAAGTTGTGAACATTTCTTGCGATTTCTTGAAAACTCTTCTGAATTTTCTTCTAAAACACACACACACACACACACACACACACACACTGTTCCACTGTGGCACCACATACAATGCATGAAACTCATCATCATCATTAGAATCTTTAGTTCTCCTGTACAGCGTTGTTCGACTACAGACTTACTCACCCTGGCTGAAGAAGAGCAGCAGAAGACACAAGACGTGCATGATGTTGTGAGCGCGGTCAGTGTCCACTTGTCACCGAACGGCAATAAACCCAAAGTGACGTGTGCAGGGCGGTGACTTGTGTTTTATAGCAAAGTCATGTATCTATAGACTTGCTGTACTGTTACTGTTTCTTCCAGTCGTGACTACAAGGACAATGGTTCTATATTTGTGCCGGAAAGTGGATAACCTTTTTGATCTTAGCTACACTAACCGGCATACGTATTCTCTTACGACTCAAAGGACAAGAGTCCAAGTGTGTGTGTGTGTGTGTGTGTGAGTGAAACATATTGAACCCTAACTTTGTGTGTGTGTGTGTGTGTGTGTGTGTGTGTTCTGAAAACGTTCTTGCTCGAGCCAATCAGCTTTGAGTATCAGGGCACACGAACGGATCTCAACACTGAGTGCAAAGCTATACAGGCACCGATAAATTTGTATCAGTCCCATCCTGCTTTGTGGGATGCACGTGCGGCACTAGCGGCAACAGTGGGGGGGGGGGGGGGGGGGGGGGGGGGGGGGGGGGGGGGGGGGGAACCCAACAACAACTGTTTCCACGTTTGACATGCACGTGTTTTCAGGAACAGTTTCGTGCTTTAAGAAAATGTTGCCCTTGTAACGTCGCCTGTACTTGCATATGACTTGCAAAGCATGACCTCAAACGTGGTACAAGTGCTGTTTATCATCTGCATGACATGCTGGTGACACAGGCTGAGCTGTACAAAACCATGACCCACGTTTTGCAGTGTTATCTGTCTCTGTATGTCAACGGTAAAGAGGGGTGGGTCAAACGCAATACTACCATCATGAGCGGCACGATCGGGAAAATTACAAGTGTTGTATTGTCCACACACGCACACACACACACAGTGAATACAAAACGTACCTCAATAATCTTGTTTAGGTGTATAATAAAAAAATAAAAAAAAGCATCTTATAACAAAATACGATTGATCACAGCACCATAACATTTGAGCACGTTTCATACAGTGTTCAATGGACGTCATTGTAAATTCATCATACGTGAATAGCATAACAACGAACCGCGTATAAAATGCAAAATGCTCAGGCCGAAATACCATTCATACAACAAAATCAACAAGAGTACATGTATATATAGAGCACCGAATCTTGAACACAGCGGTCAAAAAGTGGTCCAAAAGACAGACCTCAAACAAGGCAGCAAAAACGAGTGACTAAAGTGTGAATTGTGGGGGGAAAAAAAAGTATAAATAAATAACAGCATTAATAAATAAAAACAGCATAAGAACCTCGAGTAGCACAGAAAGATATACCGGCAGGACCTGCGAAATACAGAAAAAAAAGCATAAATATTAAATAGCAGGAAGTTCTTCAACACGCGGTTCTCCGTTAGCATCATCACAGACTGCAGCCGCAGACGAACTGCTCAGCGACAAAAAAAACAAAACACGTTCTGTCGGAAAGAATGAAGACGTTGAGCACAGACAAGGCGATGGATATTGCCTTTCTTTCCAGTTGTTGCCATCTGAACATCCTGACCACTTCACGGAACAAAAGTAAACAACAGTTCAGAAGATGACTTCTGAGCAACTTGAAGAGGTCAGTGAAGATCTTTGGTCTGGAATGTCAATCGTAGTGTCAAGTCTGGCTTTGTATGAAGAATGATTGTAATGTGATAAAAATATCACACACACACACACACACACACACACACACACACACACACACACACACACACACAACTGAATTCTGCTCGCGGTACGTCCTTCCAAAACGTAACGTCCATTTCCACAAATAAAGGACAGCAGCCAATAAAGACAAGAGACATTACCCGGCACTGAACCTGTGGGAAACGATTAAGGTCACGTTAACGTTTTGAGGGAACGCCGCCACCTACGCTCCTATCTGTAAAACCTGCAAGAGCAAAGTCATTCTGGTTGGAAAGCCAATTCAGTTTTTCCCCCACGTCGTTCATTTCTGGAGAGGAGAAATAGCTTCGCGATCATTTGTAATAATCAGACATGGAAGACACCCTGCCTTCAGGCGATACAATCTGCAAAATAAGGGATCAAGTCGAATCACACTCGTATAACGATAACACACAGTGACCCAGTGTTTCTCATCCGCCAAAATGGCATTACAGCCATGTCATGCTCGGATCCTGGGGAAGAAGACTTCATTAAACGTTGAAATCAGGCGGCCGTTTCAATACTGCATGTGACTTTGGTCTATCTGACTTTCCTGCACTGGGGAGGGGGGGGGGGGGATCCTGTTAAGAATCTGAAGAATATATAAAAATAGAGGAATATCACGGCAAAATGTACCCCGACGTCTCAAATAAAACGCAAAAGCTAATTGTACAAAGAAGACTGAAAATGAAATTCACAGCACACTGAACACAGAAGGTTGTAAAACGAAATGCACAACAAAATTTTTTTTTTTTTTTTTTTTTTGCTGAAAGGACAGGAAATTTGGCTGAAAAATGCCAAATGACTGAGAATTACCCAGCCTGAATGACATTGATAAGATCATCTTCAACTGATCTGAGAGAAATCAGACGGTATAATACAACACAAGAAATATACACACTGAAAATGAACAGTTTGACAAGTACACTGCAGAGGCAGCTCTCAAGTCTCAAATGTGCAGTCACTCGGGCAACCTCTCAAGAACATGGAAAACATGGCAATGCAAATAGCGCTCACGTGTCAATAGTGCTGTTGCTGATTCTCGTTATAGCGCGTGAACATGCGTGAACGTGCGCGATTTTGGACCGAGACAAGGCTTGATAGACTCGGCATGTGGGCTACTCGAGTCACACACGATGCCGCACTACCACTGCGTTGCGATCGGCTGCCAAAATGGCTCGAGAAAATCTGATAAGCTGGAGAAATTCCCAGAGACGGTCTTACCTAATGGTGAGATCGTTCAGTTTGAGCCCTTTTCTTCAAAAGTTTCAAGAAATTTGTGGATAAAAGCGATTCGACGGCAGAACGCCGACCCGTCTCGGTGGCCTAGCGTGTGCAGCCGCCATTTCGTCGGGTACAGGCGGACAAATTCTGTCCCGGTACCTACATTGTTTGAACACAATCGTAATGGAACCAAAAATCAAGAAAGAAAGACTTTCATTTCCAAGCAAAAGTTCAGTTCGCACTGATAAACAGCCAAAGTGCTTGAATAAAAATTAGTGGAAAGCCACAAGCCACAGGTCGACTTGACCTTTACACCGCCTACCTCTCGGTTGAAGCGACTGCCGATCTGCTTCAAGGGCTAGAGTGATAAGCTGCGCTTTTGTGTAGCCACTTAAACGCACGCCCCTGTCTTTCAGATATGTTTTTTAGTTCAGGAAATTTCATTGATTTAATTTTATCGCGAACATCTTCGCCGGTCGAAACGCTCACGTTGCTCGCCATCGCATGCGTAGCCCACCTCAGGTGGACCGTTCGCGTCTCCGGCGCTGGAGAGCACCCGACTCTTCGTAACCGGCAACAGCGGTATTCATAAGTAGCGTGAAGTCAAATATTCGCACAGGAAATAGTTCAAGAACTACAAAGGTACAACTAGACGCGTTACAAATAGACAGGTGCTGGTAAACGTGACATAAAATTCAATGCAAAAATGTTTCACATTTCCTTGATTTGTGAAGAGGTGCTCAGCTGAATAATGTCAATCATGTCAACAATTGATGGTACAACTTGGTAAACCCCAAGCACATCACAATGTGCAAGATACAGTTATTTCAACAATATCACAATTTATCACATCATCTGATAAACATAAACGTTACAGTTGGTCAGGCAGTGTAGAGAGCTGCCATAGCCCGTATCGTTACATCCTGAGCATACATTCAACAGCATTTCACAGAGTGAAAACTTGGCCATTGCTCAAGATACAGTTATTTCAACAATATTACAATTTATCACATCAGCTGATAAACATTAACGTTATAGTTGGACAGGCAGTGTAAAGAGCTGCCATAGCCCGTATCATTACATCCTGAGCATACATTCAACAGCATTTCACAGAGTGAAAACTTGGCCATTGCTCAACAGCACGATGGACAACATTAGAGGGCAGGTTTTGCAAATGGCGGAAGGCCTCCTTTGTATTGTAAACCAACGTCGCCACCAGGTAAACGGTGTCGATTATATTTTCAAACCTTACATACACATACTAAAGGTCAATTCTTGTGGAGGTGCTCCAGGTACACACACACACACACACACACACACACACACACACACCGTCCCTGGTGAGATTCAGAAGCCCACTATAGTTTGTCTGCGTGATCTCCTAGGCTGAAAGTGTCTCCAACCACCCGAGTGACGGGGACGTAAAGGAACAGGAAGACAAGACAGATCCACTGACAGCCACAACACAGTGTAAGGTGGACGGGCGGATCTGTATAGTAAAACTCGGGACTGAAGTGCCACACTGCTCGGTCTTTGCTGTCACAAGGGAAACATGAATGTGAATATGTCACTTTTACCAACTGACACCTACAGTCGCCTAGAACGCCATCAACTGGGATCTTCATTCCATCACACAGAACCATTCCATCCTCTACACGTGTGTACGGGGTCGGTAATACCATGGACGAGCATAACCTCACTGCTAGCACTCTTGCAACTTGTTTTTCTTTGTTCTGGAATCATTCATGAAGGCATGGCTGGAGGAATAGAGACAATTTACTTTCAGAATTCTGTAGGTCGTGACAGTCATCGACACTGAGGAAGTCTAATTTTGACTTGGCCTATGAGTGATAAACTGAAAATGGAACTGTAGTGAATCCCCCCTCCCCCACCCCCCCAATTCTTTTTTTCCCGAACATGAGAACTCGAGACTCTGTGTGTGTGTGTGTGTGTGTGTGTGTGTGTGTGTGTGTGTGTGTGTGTGTGTGTGTGTGTGTGTGTGTGAAGTATAAACTCGAATGGCAAAGGCCTTTCTGGCTCACGTATGAACCTGACCTGAAGGAGAGATCATTAAAGAGGACAGCTCAGAGTGGCAATGTTACCTACCATCTGTGCGCCATGTTTGCCATTTTGGTTTGTGAGAAAGTGTTCAACTGGAAAAAAAGTTTGAGATTCTCATTAAATAAAAAAAAGGGTTGGAAAGGTTTTGTGAAAAACTACCATTGTGGCAAGGTTAAAAACTTCTAGTTCTACATACACTGCTGCTTAAGGAACACGTAGTACAACGGCAGTTGATGAGAAACGGACAATATTATTAAAGTTGGCCACACACAGACTGACAAATGGCGGACGACAGACGATGGAGGACCATAGCATAGACTCACTTAACACACTGCACAGAATGATACACGCATGAGGCAAGGGCCTCACAGAGACAAGCCCCCATGCCACTCACTCAAGAAAAGAAGTTACTTGGATTCCTCCAAAGGCGCCGTGTGCATGCTTACTGCATGGAATTAACTGACACAGCCAAGCATGATCATCGAACAGAAACAGTGGGAAACAGTGCAAAGAGTGCATATTTCAACTGCCCTTGGGTTGGTTATGTCCGTGTTGGTAACAAGGGACCCCAGGCAGGGTGTCGACTTGGTAATGTATATCGTGTGCCCAACAAGTTAGCAACATACTGAGATATGTCATGGGCAGCGTTTACAGGTTCATCTCACAGAAAGCCATGCAACAGCGGGACGCCTCAGCTGCGTCTACACACGAGTTCAAATAACCTTGGTTCACACAAAACACATCCACATCGTCAAGCTATACGCCAGTGCCATGAAGGATATCACTAACACACTGCTGGTGCTTTTCAAAGAAAATGTGAAAGACTGTTAATGTTATGCATCAAACGTCAAAACCTACACTCTTCAGAAATTGGAAAAAGCAGTCCCCCCCCCCTCCCCCCCGGGCAACCACCTTCATGTTGTGGTGGTGGTGTGCGTGTGTGTGTGTGTGTGTGGGGGGGGGGGGGTATGTGGCACGTAGACCCTGTGGGCTATGCTGGACAGGGTTACCCATACCAGACAGGTGTTCAGTCTTCAGGCGAGGTTCCAGCTAAGATTTGCCGTCTTGTCCGGTGAAGACTGGGAAAACCCGGACAAGAAAACACGGAGAGACGAAGCTTCGTCAGCCTTGGTAGGCAATCTGTCTAGAGAAGGAACCCCAAACTCTCACATCCCCCCTGTGCTCAAAGGGTAGGACCTTTCAGTCTTGAGCTAAGGGAGAAGCACCCCTACAGTAAACTCGGTCCAGCCTGCTGGTCGGAGTGTGTCAGCCACGGCGCAGGTTTTGGGAATAAATCATACGTGTACGCGATTATGGTTATGCTATTTTCTGGTTTGGATTACGGAAGACAAGCATAAAAGAAAAGGTGGGATGTGTGTGTGTGTGTGTGTGTGTGTGTGTGTGTGTGTGTGTGTGTGTGTGTGTGTCCGGAAGGGGGGGGGGGGAGCTTTGGAAGCTCTAAGCGCTGAATGAAAAAAGGCACTTTCTTGGTCTACAAATTTAAAACAGACTTTTCTTTCTGTTGTCTTGATCGTAACTTTTGAAACGGTGTAGAGCCATGGTAAAGACTATACAGCTAGACACCACGTTGGATCAACTGCTTGTTGTCCTTTTCCACCACCATTTTCGGTCAGGCTACTTCTCCGTAAGGTTTTCAAGGTTTGTGAAACACGGGCCTACATCTTGTACATAAACTTTACCTTTCACTGCACTTGCACTCGCACTCAAGTGGTCTGTTTTGAATTATCACAAATGTTGTATCATTATTAAGAAGCAGAGACTTCAAATATATGTGGGAATTAAAGTTGTTCATTATACGTTATATATATCATTACAAAGCAATGCACGGAATAGAAATACTGCACTAAAAAGCCTCGCCATGGAGGGATAAAACAAACCAACCAAACATTCAAAGTTAATTTCATTTACACGGACTTGTCTCTTCCAACGAGGCATAGTGTGGTTTCAAAGACTGTGTAAAACGTTTATTAGGGTCCCCCCCCCCCCCCTCCCAATATAAATATTTTGGAGGGGGAGGGGGTGGGTGTGTGACTAGGTTAATGTTCAAGTATAGTCGAGTGTAGAGAACCAGCCAGCAGTTACTGTGTTTGTGAAAATCAGTCATGGCACTTACAAAGTCAGTGGTTACAGAAACGCATGTACAATGTATACGCACCATCAAAAATGTTTCAGGTGCTCAACAAATTTTCAAAGTTCACATTCAACTGATGAAGTGTAAATACATGAAATCATCTCTTTAAATGTACAAGCTTCTTCAAACCAAGGAGTCAAATTACATTTACAAAAGGATGGACATGTGTGAACAAAAGTTATAAGAACAAAGAAAAAAGAATTCTATAAAAAAGGGGGAATGTTTCCCCAAAGAGAATAAGTCTGGTGGAAATATTGGCAAAACTTCTGCTTTTATTCATGAAGCAAACATGTCTAACTGTACAGGGTAAATACATTAATGTCAACATCAGTAACAGAAATGCTTATCTCGTGGGTGCATTTTCATAAGAACATCAAACATTTGATACGATCATGGTGTTTCCGACCAAATACATGCATGCTGCATGTAAAACACACTATGTCTCTTAAAACAAACTTCAATTGAAATGAAATAAGCATTCAACGTGACTATCTACAACAACCTAATGCAAAGTTTTGCAAGGCTTTCTTGCAAACTTGCAACCTCTAAAGACAACAGAAAGCACAGTGTCAACAAAGTGTCTCTTCTGAGGATGATATGGTGAGTAAAAAGGTATCTTTCTCTGTACAATCCTCTATATTCCAAGAGTAAACATACATTACTTTCACAAGTACAAATCTGAAATCTCAGCACTCAAGATAAAGTAGAGTCACATGCAACACTGGGACAATGTGATTGGCTCAAACCATCACTGTACTGAGGACGCTGAAAATGCCTTGATATAACATTTTACTTTGCTGTGAGTGATATCAATGGTGAGCAACGCAAGTAAGTATGCCTTTTTGTTCTTTTGTTGGAATTTTTCACAGATTTTTTTTTTTTTTTGTCGCTGTCCTAACTGAAGTTTCTAATTTCAAGAAGATAGCGTGGCCCTTTACTATCACTTAGTTTGATCCTGCTTAGAAAAAGCTACATAAGCCGGCAAAGAACATTTAAGGAATCAAATGTTAACTGTCTTCTGAATTTTAAAAATGTCACTGTATTTGGCATCATGAACCCACTATATCTCAATCCTTTTGGTTATATGAAATCCCATGGTAACTCCTGCTCTTGTCAAAATCAAGACTTCTGGGACCAAAAAAAAAAAAAAAAAAAAAAGGTCATGCACGTGAAAGAATTTGAGAGACAGGAAAAGCACCTGAGCGGATATGCAAATGACAGAATGAAAACGTGAGTTGGATTTATTGTGCTCTCTGCGCGTGGCAGAAAAGCTGATAAGCTGACACAACTGCCGAATTAAGATTGCTGTTTCAAAGGGACTACTTGCTAAGTTTTTAGAAGATTGTTGTGATCCTTCCCCCCTCCCCCCCCCCCCCCCCCCCAAAAAAAGAAGAGAAAAGAGAGGTGCAAGTGTATTACTGTATGATTGTCGCCACTGCCCTTGTGAAGTGAATTCCATGCAAGGTTGAGCTATGATACGTAATAGTTACAGCTATGTTTCTTGACCTTCACACTGCCTATCGAGCGTTGCCCCCCCCCCCTCCTCTTCCCCTCCCCCCCCCCCCCAAAAAAAAGAAGATTAAAAAAAGCGAGAGATAAAACAAACAGGTAGTTGCATAACTTTGGCCTGAGGTTTAGGTTGAGAGAATAAGAAAACAACAAAAGGCTTTTTTTTTTCTTTTTCTTTTTTTGAGACCTAGGCATAATTAGAAACTGTCAGAAGAAAACAGACTTCTACATGAACTCTTACAGTGTTTAATCTCAGTTTTCCACATGACATCCCACAATTTTGTGTTTAGCAGCCTTGTAATCTGCACAGCCGTGCTGTGTGACACAACCTTTTGTTACACTCAGTAGTATAATTTTTTTTCTGACAAGATTGATCAAAAGTTTTTTTTTTCTTTTTTTTTTTTTCTTTATATTCCTTCATCTTCTATTATCTGCAACAAATTTACCGGTAATATTCAAAACGTCTGAATCTGGTTGGTGAGAAGACAGGTGTCAAAGGTTTTAGCGTTATGATCAATGTTCAATTAAGAATTGAGATACATGTATTATGATTATTATATTCATTATTATTATTATTATTATTATTACTTCACAGGAATTAACTTGATTGTTTGAGGTTGTACTGGTACTGAACTAGTAGAAGATTCTCGATTGTCTAAAACAGCCGTGTGTCTTCTACTGTCTGCCCTGCTTGCCTGTTTTTTTGTTTGTTTGTTTTTTCCTCTCGGTCTAAGAAAATTACAGCACTGCAAAAATAATGATGAAGGCAGTGCTGAGGTTTTTTTTGTTTTTTTTTTTTTTTGGGGGGGGGGGGGGGGTGGTTTTTTTTTTTTTTTGGGGGGGGGGGGGGGGTGAGAGATGATGTGTCTGAAGCAGAGGATATCTCAGGGATTTATAATGATCCATCAGATGCCCTTGTACAACAACTTGTCAAAGCATTCACAATAAAATTACTGCTATTCAAGAGATTACTAAACATAACTCTTTTTAAGATTTTCAGCGTTACATATCGTCTAGAGCTATTACCAGGGTAAAAGCATGGTCCCATGAAAAACTGTGCCAAATTCCAGCCTCACTGCAGGTTTCTGTTCTGAGTTACAAGGTTTTTTTTTTGTTTTTTTTAAAGTTTTGAATGAAAAAAAAAACACCTTAGGAGACATAACCAACAGTGTTTTGCTCTACATCAGACGACTAAAGTTATAGTCGTTACAGTGGCGATATGAAGGCAGAGCGGCATGATTACGACACAAGCTGCTGTTGTGATACGTCTTAGTGACCCTTCAAGGAAATCCCAGAGGCCACAGCACTTGTATCTGTTTTAAACTCTCTTTAAACACTGTGTGTCTTGCTCAAACCAGCAAGAGCTCCTTTAGAAGGGCGTGCGGAATGGGGTGGGGAAAACACAGACAGACACAGACACACACATATCACAGAAAGCAACAATAAAGTTATGCCGCGATCTGCAGACTACCACTAGTGGCACGGCACACTACAACAGTACAAAGTGGTTCATGCACTTAACCCAACTCACCTCCCCCCCCCCTCCCCCCCAAGTCTATCAAGCTGAATCAGCTCTTCTGGATGTATGTGGCAGACCAATCACCCCACGCCAGACATGCCACCAACGGAGGGTCAAAGGTCACGAGTTGTAAAGTATCGAACAAATTGAATCTCGACGAAACAGTAGATAACTGCACAATAACTAACCTGACACAAACCTCCGAAGATTCAGATGTCTGAAAGAACACATCGTACCAACACCACCACCTCCGCTTGATTTCATTTTCCAACATTTGTATCCATAAATGTGTTGGATACAGGGAACAGTTGTATCCTTTCATGACAGTGCATATCAATATTGTACATAACTATATCCCGGTTGTGTATCAGTACAACTACAGTGCGCATAAAATTTCATGAACACACTGTCAAACATGGAGATCATGTTGCATCAGCAAGCAAAACCTGCTTGCACATTTATACGCATTCAGATAATCATGCATTAAATTCCTTACGCTGTAAAAGACAGTCAATGTAAAAGAGACTCATGCAACTGCTGTAACGGAAAGCTGTGAAAGAAGAACAGAACTTTAGATGCAAGGCATAAAACACACAAGTTGGAGGTTGGTCTACATGGACTGACAGAAAGGCTGCAAAATAATCTTCCACTGCCTACAACTTACCAAAGTTTGATACAGACCATTGAAAATCTACTGCACACAGACTGTGAATATATTAAAAAATATTCTCTGTGTGTGTGTGTGTGTGTGTGTGTGTGTGTGTGTGTGTGTGTGTGTGTGTGTGTGTGTGCATGCATGTGCGAGTACGTGTGTCTGTGTGTGACACTGTGTGTTGGGAGTGAGGGTGAGTGAGAGATATACATACGAAAGAGTGTACTATGCTTTAGCAAACAATGTTTCCCTCATGTTTATCTACTTCATGCCTCAAAGACGGCGGTCACACGTGGGCGAAGAGCGCGAGTGCAGCCAACAACAAGTCCCACACTAATATGGACACCCTGATCTGCTACTTGACCTACTGCCAATTCCACGGGTCTTTACATTTTATTTAATAACCTTACCAGTCACACCACCACCCACGTGTTTAGACAATGTGCAGCCCCCCCCCCCCCCCCCCCCCCCCCGGTTAAAGCTTAAAAAAAAAATATAAAAAAAATCAAGGAACCAGCTAGTGTGCTTTGTCACCTCACGAAACTCTGGTGTCTGGCCAGATAGTACTAAACTCACAGGAAATCACAAGTCAACATCAGGAAAACTCTGTCACTCATGCATGTCAAAATTACATGTGTGTGTGTGTGTGTGTGTGTGTGTGTGTGTGTGTGTGTGTGTGTGTGTGTGAAGGTTGGTTTTGTTTGTTTGTTTGTTTGTTTAGGTTTATTTTATTTTTTAATTTTATTTTATTTTATTCTATTTTTATTCTTTTTTTTTCTTTTTTCTTTTCTTTTTTTTTTCTGGGGGGGGGGGGGGGGGGGGGGGGGGGTAACTGTTCTCAAACAGGAGTAACAAAATCACAGTTTAGATTTTTTTCTTCAAGTCTGATATGTTTCCCATTTCCTTGTAACTGTGCATCGCCTAAGTCACTAACGTCACCGTGATCCCTGGTCCACTATTCCAGTGAATTAGTAGTTAGAGAATCACTGTAAATAGTGTAATACATTCTTGGTTTGTGTTCACGTGATTCTAACCCCACAAAATGCACAAACCTCTATGGGACGACTGCTGGTTTGAGCGGCCACTTGCTGTTTACAACCAGAAACCCTTTTTCCTTCTAAATTAGATCTCACGGTTCTTTCAAGCTTTTTTTTTTCAGCTGATGAGTGCGTAATCGAGTTGTAATCAACTATATATACAATCGCTCTCATACTGAACTGCATGTCACGCATTGTTCGATAGTTTACACTACAAGGGTATTTCATGTACAACATATGCAGCACCAGCAGTGTAAGAAAATTCATTCAGACTGTTATCATTTGATTTGGTTTGTATTCATGGGGCAAGACGTTAGAATTTAGTCCTCAGATGGGCCCTTGGTTCTTTACCCAAGTTCCACGTTGGTACTAAAGCGTCCAGAATCTCCCGGAGTGACAAACCCCACATCTTCTTGACTTTGGTTCTGAAAAACTGTGTGATCCAGGGATCCCTCCCCCTAGAGTTCTCTATAGACAGAGACAGATCTGAGGGTTGCCAGTGCAACACACTCTCCTAGCAAGTGGTACACTGTACATGGACCAGGTTTCTTCCCATTCATCACATATCGGTAGTTTACATACTGGGTCTTAAATGAATCGTGTGATTTCCACAATACTCAAATCTTCCCCCCCCCTCCCCTCCCCCCCCCCCCCCCTTTTTTTTTTTTTAAATTGCCGCCCCGACTCTTTGCAAGCTCCAGTGGTGTTCCTTCAAGTCATGGGTGGAATCCATGGAGAACTCGGAAGCTGGGGAAATTTCTATTATTAACATGCATTACGACGGAGATGAGGATGATGGCATGACACTATGGAGGTCCGGGTGGTTTGGGACTGCAGGACAGAGCCACATGCCATGCTTCCCGTCATAAATATCCCAGCGTTAACCAAGTCCGGGAACTATGGCCCCTGCGGTGCCGGCAGGGTAAATCATCAACATCATGAGATGTGTCATACCAAGGGAAGCACCCCCACAGTCGCACCCGCGAAGTGGGCGAGTCTCGACTGTATGGCAACGGCCTCCCCACTGGGTCCATAGCACACCCGCTCTGGATAGGAGCCGACCTAAGTAGGAAAAATCCCACTTTGCCTTGGTTGGGACTCAAACCCGGGTCTCCTGGTCCACAGTCCACTACACTACGGGGACCCCTTAGACTTAGTCTGCATTCAAATGCTATTTCCAAGACCACTCGGTCAAACTTCACAAGCGTGAGAAAAAATAATGAGAGGAGTTTTAAAGATTTTTTTTTCATGGACCACTTCAGACAGAACAGTGTAAAATAAAACGAATTTGTGCTTTAGCCAGCCCACAAAAATCAAGTCAGTCAAACGTAAATGTGGTTTGAAAGTATGTTCCACCTCACTCACTCTTACTGTTAGTACCTAGGACAGTACTTTACCCCATGTTTTTGTTGTTGTTGTTGTTTATGATTAGATTAAAATAATCAGATGTAAAAAATCAAAAGGTCTGACTGAGTGTTTGTGTGTTTAATTCCTGCCAATAGATGATTTCCCTTAATGGATTGCTACGCACACTTCTACCATATTTTAGCTTGCCCTGGACTGTGCTGTATTAGGCTGCGTTTCATTTTGTCCAGATACGGAACGAAAATAGAAATGCAATCCGCATAGAAAGTATCCATACCCTCAAAATATGACTCTTGGTGTTACCTTTCATCCAGATAATGCAAATTCCCAAATGGAAACGGCATCTGCGAACGCAAACGAAAAAAAATCCGGACCAGGGAGCGACTTTTTGCGAATGCAAGTTGAACGCGGATGGTGTATCCTGGTGATCACATCATCTTTCCCACTATTCTAAGACAAGATCAGTAACAATATATTGTAATTAATGACGTATTATGCAGACTACAAAGGCATCAGTGGAAGATCTTATGCAGATTGCATTAGCAGTCTGTGTCCGGACGAAAAGAAATGTGGCCTTATCGTCTGTTACATTGTTTTGTACAGTTTGGTACTATGTAATGCACTGTACTGTACTGTACTGCATTCTCTACTGAAAAAGATATTAGGAAACTAATCCAAAAACAGCACACAAGTGACCCCCCCCCCAAAAAAAAAAAAAAGAAAAAAAAAAAGAAGAAGATCCCAACCGAGTAACCCTAGCCAGCTTATGAACACACAACCAACCTCCAACAAGTGCTCAAGACATGTCAGACATATAAGGTAACAAAAGCCGTCGCATCCATTTCATGTTAGCATCTGTTACTCTTCTCATTCTTCTTAGTTTGGGTATGACGTTTCAGCAATAGACCACACAAAGAGCTGTTCACTCATCTCATCAGCAGATCACAATCATCAATGAGAATTGTAATAAATGGTATGCGAGATGAAAACGAAACTGTTGTCCTCCGAGCGTCTTTTGTTTTTTTTCTGATCCTTTCAACACAGATCTGCGACACACACAGTCATTGTGGGTATTTCTCAGCCTGCCAGCCACCTCACAAGAAGCCTGGGACTACGTCGAGCTTGTCATGGTCTTAGTAAGTGCTGACAACCACAACAGCACTGTAGGACAGTGTCAAAACATGTCAGAGGAAGATTCGTTCTCGTTTTGATGCTTAGAGCAATGACGACTTGCGCCTGGTCGCTCTCATCGCATGCATCATCAGAATCTCCTTTCGCAGGTTCTCCTTTTCGTGTTCAGTAGAAAGCAGTGTCCAGTTTGTCATGTTCAGGTTCAACAGTCTACCAACACACACGTTTGGAGAACACCGAGACGTGTTGCTTGGTGTCAGTTTTGTCCATTGACTTGCTCCTCACTGTCTCTCTCTCACAATACCACAAAAACATTATAAACATACTATACATCCAATGAAAGGAGAGGCTTGAATTGGGTCCAAGAGATACAGAGTATAGTTCTGAAAAACTGATAATTCAAAACTAGTGAACACTCCAACACGTGTCTCATGTGTTGAATTGTGAGCACACAACAGCACAGCAATACACAGTACATGTGGGACAGCACGTTACAGGCCAACACAAACCACAGAACCAGAAAATAAGTGACCATTTGATTGCCACCAGTGACACTTCAACAACAGTGACAAATCCTGTATGTGATACTGATGAAGTCTGAAGCTCGCCTAAGGTGTACCAACTGTGACAGCACACAATTGCCCTGTGGCATTTGAGCCCCTGTTTCCATCAGCAAGGAAGCAGTTTCAGCACCATACCACTAGCGCTGTGTTGATTCACACTCGCTTCTCAAACCAGTAACAAAGAATGGACATTCAAGAAACTGACAGCAGTGTGGCTTTAATATCAATGCCAGAAACTTTCTTGTCAATATGCTGAACTCTGTGACTTTGTTGTGATGAGGTAACGGCACCAGCCAATGTCAATTGACACTGCAGTCTAGGACTGGTCATCCAGTTAGGTCACTCTATCGCCCTCTGTTCAAGGTAATAGACTCACCGACACCATAGAAAGATTGATCATCCGCCTGAAGAAAAGAAAGGAAAAAAATGACAAGGCCATTGTTAGTTTATTTCAACTTGCAACAAACAGCAAACTAATGAATACATTTACAATGACAAGGGATTTGGCCCCGTGGTTAACAATAAGGCATCCGCTACTGATTTTGAGGCTGCTACGGATCCCGTGACGAAGGTTGGAAGCCCCTGTGGCCAGGAATCAGGTGGGATTTTTCAAGCAAACTTCATGTACAGACTCATTTACTGCCTGTCTTGTCTTCAAGTACACATGCACACACATTGTCAAGTGTGCATGTTGAAATGTTGCAATCCACAGGTGAGTGACGGAGGAATGGAAAACAAGTGCATATCATACATGCAGAAAAAAAGAAGAAAAAAAAAAGATGTTACTGTACTGTGACAACACAGCTCTCCCTAGAGGGGAGAGCCCAAATTTCCCTTACTCCATTATCAGGGGAGGCGGGGTGGCGGAATGGTAGAGCGTTGGACTTCTAATGCTCGGGTCGTGAGTTCGTATCCCAGCTGGAGCCAAATATTTGTGCTGGTTTTTTCATCGTTGCCCCGTCTTTGATGTCACCCGTATGTGGTGGAAAAGGACGTTAAACCCCCAAACAAGCACCCTACCCCAGTATCAAGGTTAAAAATGGTCCATGGTCCAAAAGAAGGAAAAGTGTTTTTTTTTTTGGTTTTTTGGGTTTGTTTTTTTTTATTCCTGTTTTTGGGATTTTTTACAAATGATGACATATTGACAGTAATAATGATACACGGGACACATTGACATTAATACTGATATAATACAAGAACTTGTCTCTCTCACACACACACACACACACACACACACACACACACACACACACACACACAGAGGAAAAGTGTGTTGTATTTAGTGACAAAGTGGCAAAACCAGAAGTGTACGTCTGCAAACAAGACTATAATGCTAGGGGTGTCCAGGGGCATGTTCCCCGGAGTTGTTTGGTTTAAATTACACAAAATCTGTGTACCCTGACATGATTTTAAGTGTTTCATAGGAGGAAACACTTGTTGGGGAGGAAAAGTTGTAGAATTAGACTAAAATCTGTGCAAGTTGGTGTGTTTGGCATGATTTTCAGTGCTACAGAAGAGGAAACACACTTTTTGAGAGGAGGGAAATTTTTAGCCAAAGGCAGAAATCCGCCAAACAGTGGAAGATTTTAAGCCCTGCAGTATGGAACTATGACTTGTACCAACAACCAATTAAATACTCTGAGGGACAGAACTGCCTTTCCCTGCTGTTCAGTTTTGTATTTCATTTTGAATGTTCTGTGTAACGACAAATTATATATCACTGCTTTTCATTTCAGGCTGGATTTTCACCAGGAGACAACATTCCCCAGTTTAATCTACCCACCTGTTCCAGTGTTTTGTGAAGGCCATGGCATGCACCTTACTCAGGAATGTGATGATGGCTTTCTTCTGGGACGGGATCATGATGACACTCTGGCACAATTTCAGAAACAAGACGCCAGATATTATTACACGTACTGAAAGAGAAAGTCTCATTCAGGGTATCAAAGTGCGACCTAGTCTTTTGACTTTTTCCCCCCCAAAAGTCACACACACACACACACACACACACACACACACACACACACACACAGCTTTTACGCTCAAAAGAACTGGGCATACACAGTATAAATAATAATAATAATAATGAGTATTGTATAGGCGCTTTACCCAATTTCATGAATCGGCTTAAAGTGCCACGAACTGAACCCAGCACGCATGCTCATGTGAATCACACGCATTCTCAAACACACTGGACATAAACGCATGACAATCATGTGGTGCGAAGGGTCAGCTCAGCTATTTAAATTTCGGAATTCAGAATTGCATTTATTTTTAAAATTTGATGGGCTGCACATTTCCAAAGCAGAGGGGGAGGAAGCTGGAGTACCCAAAGAGAACCCTTGATGATCGGCCCGAATGAACGGTGCCACAAATTTAAAGCGACATACTTCTAGGGGTGGGGCGCAACACCACCGCCAAGCACTTCTAAGCACTTCAGGACTTCTTGGTTACCCCCACCCACCAGCCTAGAGGGCAGGGCCAATTTGCCAGCTGGGTAGTGATTTGATATATGCAGTACATGCTAGTATAGTTGTAACTGCAGTATAGTCCCGCATGCGCCACGTTATCAAATTATGGTTTGACTTGTAAACCATCCCCACCAATCCACAGGCCTCAAGTATGCAAAGAAAGCAGAATAATAATAATAATGAGTATTGTATAGGCGCTTTACCCAATTTCATGAATCGGCTGAAAGAGCCGCGAACTGAACCCAACACGCACGCTCACATCAATCACACGCATTGTCTCACCCACTGGACATAAACACATTACAATCAAGTGGTGCGAAGGGTATGTAACTAAAATACCTAATCTAACTCTCATCATAACCTCAAGACCCTGCATACAAAACTAAATGGGTAAATTTACTGTCATCTACAATCACCACAGTCACAACACCACATGCTTACCTTGACTGGTCCAAATTGCAGACACCGTGATCTGATTTCCTGCTCTGTTGTGGTTGCTGCGAGATTGTCAATGGTAACTTGCTGAGGTGTGCTTGGTCCAGCTACGAGCTTCTGTTGACACACACACACACACACAGAAGGTAACTCCATGACAGTATCTTTTAGTTTGATGAAGTATCTTTGATTTTTTTTCAAAGGGGCTAATGCTTCCATTTTTATGCTCACAGATTGTTCTGCACTGTTTTCATGGTATCTATCCTTACATCACTTAGATACCTGGACAGTGACAGCGTCTATTATGCCGGCAATGAGCCCACAGAAGCGGACTCGATGACACAGAGACCACACTGAGTGCTTAGGACAGATGGAATAAGCTCGATCTGGCTCAAGTTGTAGCACACATAAATGAAAATTTTTTTATCAAAAACTGTTTAAAAAAATCATGAGTTAGTAAATCTATCTCTAGTAATACAACTGCTAAGTAATGAAAATGTATACAAAATTTTTTACAATGTACACGAATGCGTACCTGAGTTTTAGCCATGCCGCCCCGCATCACCTGTCTCTGCCCCTGTGGCATGACGACCCGAGCTGCTCCAGGTCCCACTCCCACAGGACTGCCCCTCCCCCGGCCCCGCGAAGCAAGGACTGTCCGAGCATTGCCCCCCTGGGAGGGCTGCACCACTTGTCGTGGGGAAGAAGGGAGGGAAGTGGCAGCTCTGCCCCTCAGGGCAACACCCCTCCCCCTTGCAACCTTCAAGCCAACGCGACCGAGCACCCCACGGCCTCGACCAACGGGACTGTTGGTGTTCTGCTGCATTCTCGCCTGTATGGAGAACCCGTCTCCCGATTCATGCACGACGTGCTGCTGGTAGGGAGGGGTTTGCTGGTACTGATTCTGCTCATGAAACACTTGATCCTCTTGTTGTTGCTGTTGTTGTTGTAACATCTGCTGTTCCTGCTCCTGATACTGTTGCTGCAGCTGTTGGAAACGTTCGCGTCGCTGCTGCTGTGACTGTTGTGGGCTCTGGATGAGCTGTTGTTGTTGATGCTGCTGATACTGCTGTTGCTGATACTGTTGTTGTTGTTGTTGCTGCTGCTGCTGATACTGCGGCTGCTGTTGTTGACGGAGGGGTGGCCGTTGCTGCGGTTGCAACTGCTGCTGCTGGGACTGTGGATGCTGTCCTTGTTGATACTGTTGCTGCTGCTGACCAGAAAACTGTCTGGAGAAACCGGGCCTCTGCTGGCGGGGACTAAACTGTTGTTGCTGCTGTACCTGCCGTTGTTGTTGAACTTGTTGTTGTTGGATTTGTTGTCGCTGCTGTTGTCCATACTGTTGTTGTCCATACTGCTGAGCATGCTGGGTAGCAAGCTGCGGGGGAGCCGCTGGGCGAACCCCGGCTGACTGGGTTGGAATTCGAGTTTGTAATGACTGAACTGGTTGCTGAGACTGTGGCCGGTTTTGCTGGTGCGTCAGCTGCTGAGGCCTTGACTGGAAGCGCTGCTGTGTCTGCTGAAACTGAGGCTGCTGTTGCTGTTGTTGTTGTTGTGGCCCGCTGGAGATGCGCGTCTGGATTGGCTGAAGCCTCTTTATCGCCTGGGGCTGGTCACCGGCTTGTACCGTACCTGTCTCGGGCAGTGGTGCAGTTACTGGTGTTGCCTCCCCTGTGTCCCCACCAGTCTCCCCCTCCACGTCTTCTATGGTTAGGCCTGTTGGATGAAAACAAAAGCACTTCAGCTAAAGCTGTGACTGAACAGCAGAGTCCCCCGGGGCAACGACCTCCCTGTGGTGGTGGTGGGTGGGAACGTGTATGTTGGGTGGGAATGTGTATGTGACCCCTAAACACTGTAGGCTAAGCTGGATAGGGTTACCCATACCAGCTACAAGCTGCCATCTTGTCCAATGAAGACTGGGAAAACTCAGACAAGAAAACACAGAGAGACTGAGCTTCGTCAGCCTTGGTAGGCAATCTGTCTAGGGGAGGGATCTCTCACATCCCCCCTGTGCTCACAGGGTAGGACTTTTCAGTCTTGACCTAAGGGAGAAGCATTCCTCCAGAAATCCTGATCCAGTCTGCCGAAGATGGGAGTGCGTTAGCCACAATGCAGGCTTCGGGGACAAATTAGGACATGCACGCATCAACGATTATGGTAATGTGTCAGACTACACTACCATCATGGCATCTAACAGCGGAAATTAAAAGAAGACAGCCCAATAAAACTCACACGCCTCTTCTGCCCTTCAACGCACACACTGACTTTCCTGTTTTCTTTCCCACAGACCCAACAATAGAAAAAAGCATAAAAAGCACCAACCCTGCTCTGCCAGTTTCTTCTCCAGTTCCTGCCTGCGAACTGCAGCTTGCTTGCGACGGTTGGCTTCTTTACGCTTTTTGATCATCTCCCTCAGCTGCTTCTGTTTCTCCAGCGCCTGCTTCAGGTCTTCGTCCATTGGCTCCTGCACCACGTGTACAAAGAGGTCATCACATAAAAAATGCTTCCCTTAAACACTCCAATGTTTCAGAAAGCATTTTATACACCAAAGGGACCCTCTTCCAGAATTTCAGAGGGTCCTTTTGCAATTTCTGAGAGTCCCTTAGTGATACATTTTTTCGTTTTCTTGTCTGATGTGACCACTCCCGCACACTGCTGCTGTCTCTGGCAGTGGGTTCACGTCTTGTCAGTTATTGAACTACGCATCAAATCACCACTCGTCATCGCTACTCATGCAACGATTCTGTCGTCAGCTCTGGGCAGGGCAAGCCAGAAAAACGTGTGCATCCCTTGGACAAAGTGGCTTTCATTTTCTGCATCATTTTAACATTTTGGTATTTTACGCACTATAGTGCGCAATCAGAAACACTGCACTCTACAACATAAATCGATGAATGAAGAAGAGACTGCAACTGCTGACCACATATAGGTCTTCTACAAGAGCAGAACTGTCGCCTTCTGCGCTGACCTCCAAGATTCAACAAGTCAGACTCCCCATTATCCAGGGCAAATAAAAAATTTGGATGGGTAAGTAAATTGTCACATTGTCTACCCCTCCCCTTACTTCATCTAACACTAAACACACAAGATCTACAAAAAAAAAAAAAAAAAAAAAAAATGTAGAGTGGCTGACCACAGAGAAGTATGAAATGACACTCGGCGTTTCTTCAAACAGTTTAACGTCATGGGATTTGGGCATAATTCAAGTTTAACACCACCACAAGAGAAAAGTGTCATTCTGCACTTTTCTCAAAATCGAGTTCACCCACATTCTACAAAGTTCTACAATCTAGAGAGTTCTCACCTCCTCAGTGGTCAGCGGCTCTGAAGGTTTAGCCGCCTTTGCAGGAGACACGGCACTGGAGGTATCTGTTGATCTTCGTTTCAATGGCACGATTGGCACCACTGTAATGTTCTTGTTTTGAGAGACGGCAGCCTTGGCTTGCTGAGTGAATTTCGCCTGCTGGGTCAGTTTCCTGTGAACAAAAGTAGCTCCTGTTTGTAGTAAGTAACGTGAGTTTCAGATGGGGTCCCCCCTGTCATTCAGACTACAACAATGACCAAAGACATGCAAAAGTTTTATAAAAATCGATCTTTCATGAAGCAACAGTATCAGTGTAACACCAACAGATCCATACATTTGCTTTACGTCTCTGCTTCCAGATAATCCAGAAGTCAACCAATGAATCATGGCCGTTGCAGCGCACAAGTCTGACACTGCTTCCCCATCCCCCCTCTCTCTAACACACACCCGTCCAAACACACACTACTGCTTCTCCCTCCCTTATTTACTTCTAAAACTAGGGTGCACACACATTCACAAACCCATTAAATGATTACCTGGCCATGACAACCGCCTGCTGTTTCTGAGGTGGCCTGCGTTGTGCAAAAATTCTAGGTGACTGCGGCTGCCTCAGCTGCTGACGCGGTGCCCCTCCACGGAACATTCTCTGTGGGGACCCAACGCCAGGAGACAGTTGCTGCTGCTGCTGCATGACGTATTGCGACTGGTTGTTGTCAAATGGGGGAGAGAATGGTGCCTGTCAAAAAAGCGTTCAGCAAACTTTTAGCATGCAAGATGCTATTACACACTGTCAGCACTTAACTATGGACGAATGGGCGCAAATATATACGACCCTACTGTGCACATCGGTTTCAGATGAACGGCCGCATTTGCCGATCACAATTTCAAAAGCTGCGCTATAAATGTGACGTAGCGTGTGCGAAACTAAATAGTGTTGGCTCAATTCTCTAGGGTCTTATGGTTTACGGGAAGCAACTCCCTTCTTTTTACCCCTGCTCTTTGTTTGACAGTGAACTGTTACCACAGTGTGACTAGCTCTGCATTCAGACTGTTAACCAAACACAGTTCATGCTTTGATCTGACTCAGTTTCCAGACCTGAACCATGGACTGTTGCATATGTAAGTCGTGCATAGGAACACTCAGACATTGTGAAATGTGAATTTAGTACTGGAAAATGATTTTGTGGTGGTAAAATGACTCAAGTGTTCAGTGTACTGCTGTTGAAATGTGGAGAAAGTGTGACTTTTTTTGCACAACATGACTAACAATAAAGATATTTCAGTTTGAAAGTTAAAATTTCAACAATAGCTGCATAAATAAATATGTTAGTAAACTACCCTGAAATTTCAAGCCTGTTTCTCGTTTTGCTTTTATATCAATTTTTTTTCTTCTTTTTTTCTGAACTTCACAAATTGGCCAGGCCACAGTTAATGGCTGAGGAAAAATCGGCCCATCTTGTATGAGTTAAGGCTCACCATGTGACATTAATCTGAAAGACGACACCCAAAACAACGCCAACTAAAAAATGATCTTATTAACAATCCTCCCCCCCCCCCCCACCAATATTTTTTTAGGCTATTTCAGTTCCTTTGTTTCACAGTTTGCTTTGTTTCTAGTTTCTACTATGTTCAATTTATTGTTATTGTTCAGTTTAATATATTGTTCAATGAGTGTTGCAAAGAACTTGGGTGTTCCCATGACAAATAATTCTGATTCTACAGTTACTCTCACAACACCCCCCATTCACCCCCCCCCCCCCCCCCCCCCGACTCCCCATCCACACACCCTCCCTCCCCCACTCCCCACCTCCCCAGTGCAACACATTACCTGGTGCTGGTCAAGTCTCTGTCCAGGAAATCGAGGTGGTGAGGAGAGGACGGTATCTGGGGGCGGACCCAGCAGGCCGGCCTGGGAGTTTGGCTGACCGCCCATCATCTCCTGACCCGCCGACATGTGGTGCCGCAAACCTGGGACAGTCAAATCCAGCTGAACAGTTCCACGTTAACACAACCACACACACGGGTTTAAACTTTATAGCAACTCACTTTCATGATTTCAAAGCAAAGGTATGCAAGTACTGCTAGCCTGCGACTGGCGAGGTGCTGATCGGACTCACCCTGCTGCTGCTGTGAAGCACCAAACCCTGCCTGTGGCTGTTGGCCAGGAGGCGTACGCTGAATGGGGAGGCCCTGTTGGGGGGCACGTCGAGGGGCTCCTGGTTGTAGAAGCGTAGGACTACCCATGCGGGGCCCCTGGGACTGGAACTGTGGACCTGCAGAAGACAACGGCGTCTATTAAACGAAAGTGAAACTTGCGGCACGGGTCGAAATAATCATTAGGACTAGAAAATAGCAAGGCTTGAGTATGCTGATCTGGGCATTCAGAATATTTCAATGCCAGGTGTGCGTGAGGTGCGCCCATCTCTCTGAAAATGATATAATAATTATTTCTGTAAAAATCAGCCTCTTAAAACTACCACCAAGCACAAATATAAATTTTCATACACACCTTGTGACTGTTCAAAGGGTTGGCGAGGGCGAGGCTGACCAACGCCAGAGTTGCGGGGGTCATCTCTGTACATGAAGGGTTGGTTGCCTTCCGATATCTAACAAGAAAAACAAGAAGCATTCATCACTTCACCACAAGCATCACATCCCTTCAGGTTCTAACCCTTCAAAACAATACAAACATTGCCTTCTGATACCTAACAGAAAAACAAGCAGCATTCATCACTTCACCACAAGCATCACATCCGTTCAGGTCCTAACCCTCCAAAACAAAACAAACAAACATGGAAGGACAGCTAATGTTATAATGACCAAGTATTATGCAGGCATGATGACACATTTTGACTATGGGACAAGTGCAGTGTTTCTGTCAAGGACCCTGTTTTGCGAGTGTGCTAGTTTGTAGTGATTTTTGTTGTCATGAAAACGTGTGATTTTCATGAATTTTTTTTTTATTTGGTAAGGAGCATGCCAGGGGGTTCCAAGAGGCAAGCTGCAAGTGAAGCTGGGGACTTCTTACAAATATAAGACTAAGAGAGGCCAAGATGACGCAAGTGGGTTTTGGTAAAGTGGCTTTCTGGCCAAAACAGCAAGTAGTCTAGCATTACTCCAGTGAGGCCTGCGTGGAAAGGAGACATTCAATGTTTTTTAACTTCTGTCAGGTGTGTACCCTTGAATGGTCAGCGCATGGCAATTTTTGTTTCTAGATTGAGGCATTTTTAGGGTTGACTATGATGCCTGAGGTTAACAGGGAAAATATAGGCATTTTGAAGCCTCGTGCATTTGTATTCTTTGACCTGCATGGACTGGACTAGACTTGCCTAACTCAGACCCACGAGACAAAGAATTGTTACCAGAGGCTGTGGACCAGCGCCAGGGTGGTGCTGCACAAGTCCAACCGACACCGGTGACTGTGCTACTAGAAGCTGCGGCTGTTCGCGGCGCACAGGTTGCGGGGCCCCGGACCAGCTGGCGGGGACTGATGCCGCTGGACCTGAGGGCACTGGACCGCGAAAATTGGGATTGATGAGAATCTTATGTGGACGTGGTGCGACTGATACAGGTACACCTGGGCCTGGCCGAAGTTGCTGTTGCTGCTGTTGTTGCTGCATCTGGCGTTGTTGTTGCAGTTGTCGTTGCTGCTGCAGCTGTTCGTGCTGTTGCAACTGCAATCTCTCCTGCTGAAGATGTTGCAGCCGCGGCTGAAGGGCTCCGGGAGCACTGAATGGCACCTGACCAGGTATGATAGCTGCCATAAGTGGCATGGGACCACCCGGCATTCTGTTTCCAAACGGTCGCTCAGGGCTGCGGTTGCATGGATGACCCATAAGAGGCTGAGGATGGCTGTTCCTCATCATGGGTGGCTGGAACATTGGAGGTGGCCTCATAAGGTCACGGTGGAAGGGAGGTGGGGCAGGCTGACGAGGGACCCCCCAGGGACCACCGCGCATTGGCTGGCCACGGCGGTTATCACGGTACCCACGCACGCTTCGATCGCGGGCACCGTATGGTCCGCTTCGCTGCCCCGAGTAACCTCTATCGCGCTGCCTGGGTTCTGTGTATTTGTTGAGCTGAGCCTGCTGTTCAGCCGACACCTCTGCAGACACACAAATCCATGACATTCAAAATCACTCAAAAAATAAAAAAATAATTACAGGTATGTACGTTTTGTTTACAAAATTGGAAAAATTAACCCCAAAAGTTATCTCAAATGAAAGACAATCATAGTCATCTGCACAGATTACAAGAAAGAAGATACTCCATTTCAGTCCCACACATGGGAAATCACAATATCCGCTTAAAACATCACAGTCTTTCTCTCTCCCTCCCCCCTCCACCCCCCCCCCCCTCCCTCAAAGTCCATATCAATCCATGCAGAACAAGAAATACCAATAAAGACTAGTGCATGCAAAACTGAGCAAGGGGTGGGTGGGTGTTTGGGGGTTTCACGTCCTTTTCCACCACATAGGGTGATATCAAAGACGGGGCAACGATGAAAAAGCCAGCACAAATATTTGGCCCCAGCCGGGATCGAACTCACGACCCGAGCTGAGCAAGGGAAAAACTTGATAGCAAAACTCTCACGCTTAAAATGCATTTCCCACCCATTTTCAGTTTTGCATCTAGATACTCTAAAACTATTGTCATGTTTTTACTTAAGCGGGTTCTGAAAATAGTAAATAGTTGTGAAAAACAATATGAGACACAGGGCAAGCTCCGACTAAGTCTTACCAAGTGTATCAGGAATGTCTGAGCGTGACTTGGCCTTGGAGAGGCTGACAATGTTGGCCCGCTCACTCTTGAAGCGCAGTCGGCCACGGTCCTCGCCATCACTGTTGCTGTCGCTCTCACTCTCTCCTCTTTCCTCTTCACCCCCCTCTCCAGCGTATGTGGTATCCTGTGACATCAGCAGCAGTCAACAACAGGAATCAAATAAATATAACAAAAACCACCATTACCACCTAAAAGTTTTCAAACAGCAAATTTTCAATTTACTTGAGTTGGGAGGATTTTTTTTTTTTTTTTTTTGAGTGTGAAGTAAACCTAAGGCTTAAAATGGCCCATGATCTGAAGGGCAGTAAAGTGTGTCACATTTCGTGACAAAGCGGCAAAGCCATATTATACATACGTCTGCAAAGTGAACACCTTTTGCTAGGGGCATCCGGGAGCATGCCCCCCCCCCCCCCCCCCATCCACCCCTCCGATTTAAAAAAAAACCCTAAAATTTGTGCAATTTGGTGATTTGAGCATTTTTGTTATTCTTAGTGTCTTAGCATTTTAGTTAGTACAGTATAATAATAATAAGGTTTCAGGTGATTTTATTAGCATTTAAGTGCGAGGGACTGTAATAAAAGTGAGCAAGTAACAGCATGCATGTATGTGTGATTGCAAAGCAGCTATTCTAAAACCACAACGAATTCCCGATGTTTATACATATGGCAATAAAGTTATGTTTATGTTTTTTATGTTATGTTTACAGGGCTGCCACTTTCTGAGAGACAAAAAGCCTGAAAATTGACCCTCAAAATCTGAATGGAAGGAAAGCCAGACTCCAGGGAGCCAGTGGAAGGACGGACTTTGCCGGAAGAAAGTGAAAAGGGGGTGGGGGGGGGGGGGATAAAAAGAATGCTGAGCAGACAAAAAACTTTACTAACTGTGATTGGATGAAAAAGGCTTAATACAACCTGTATAACCTGCAATTTTATTTTTGACCAATCAGAGGAGCGGCCAGGCTTCCGCACGCAAAGACAGCTTACCGCAGTGCTATCGGGAACGTCCCCAACGAATACGAGGCGCAAAATGCACCTTGCCCGGGAAGGCTGACGGTCCAGCAATAGACACAGACTCACGATTTTTTGGCCGGAAAAGCAGGAGAACGCTTTAAAAAGCAGGAAAGCTCTTCACAGCCGGTTCAAAAAGCAGGAAATCCTGCCACAGCAGGAAGGGTGGCAGCCCTGTGTTTATGATCTTACGTGCTTCAGAGGAGGAAACACACTTTTTGGGGGAGAAAAAATTTTAGCGCAAGGTGGAAATCCGCCAAAACGCGGATGCTTTTAAGCCCTGAAACCCTATCGTAAGTTAAACAGTTCTTCAAATTTGCTGCCAAAATCCGTGAATACAAGATATGCCAATAGTCTTGAATTTGAGTTGGGGGTGGGAGGGATGTCATTGCTCATTTCTCAGATAAGGAACTCCACAATTTAATAATAATAATAATAATAATTTAACTACAAACACATAATGTGCAGCATCATAATTATACGGGCTGCCCCTGGCTTACACACACACACACACCCAGCAAGATGATGATGTGACAACAGTTATTGGCTGAAGCCTGTGAAGAGGTGGGTTTATATAACAAACATAGCTTGAAAACCAGATCTGCTGGTCAACAGGGATTGATATGGTCCGTGACCCAAAAGGACGCGTTAACTTATGCTAGGAATGTCCGGGGGGGGGGGGGGGGGGGGGGGGGGGGGGGGGGTCCATGATCAACTGGAATTATTTTTTAATCAAACTAAAACCTATGCCAAATCTCAGCATGATTTTAAGTGCTTAAGCAGAGGAAACACTTGCTTGGAGGAAATCTTTAGAATTAGACTAAAATCTGTGCAATCTGGTGCGTTCTGGCATGATTTTCAGTGCCTCAAAGTATTAAACACTTCTAGGGGGGGAAGGACAATTTCTAGCCTAAGGTGGAAAGCCACCAAAAGGCGAAAGATTTCTAGCCCTGGGTAAATACTACACATGGTTAACATAAAAAACAAAAGTCCCACTGCGTTCACCACTAACCTGGTGTTCTTGTGAGTAGTCCACATTTTCCTGTTGTTCTTCATAGTGGTCATGTGATTCTGACTGTGACAGATCATGTGACTCCGCCTGCAACACATCGTCCCCTCTGTCCCCGGTGTCGAACTCGGCACTTTCCTGAAGGCCGCCTGCCTCAGTGTCTGAAAAAAAAGAAAGAAAAGATTTAGCACTTATCACAAAAATCAATGGCAATGTTTTACAAGCCACATTTTCAGATTAACACAAAGGCTGGCTCAAATACACAAGTCTAAGTTTGCTTTTAAAAACCTGTGAAAGGAGACTGGCACAAGACAAAATGACGTTCGACATCTGTCATTCATTTTCGATATGCCCTGATTTTTTTGATTTTTTTTTTAACTCATGTCTTATGGTTTCAGTGCCACAGTGGATAGAATTCAGGACAAATGTCCTACAGTTTTACGATCAATAATAGGACAAACAATGGGACATTTGTCCTATTATAGTTCCTATTTGATATGAAGCCCTAGACAACAAAATACAAAATAACGAAAAGAAAGATACGGTGGAAGCAGGACCAGAAGAACATTTGATCCTTGTGTATGCGGTATGTTAAACTCAAAGTCTCAATATTTTTGTCAGGCATACAGTAACGCCGTGGAAAACTTTTCATCGAATGCGCTTAATCTTAATCGGTGCACCAAACCCAGTCACCTGGGACACAGTATAAGCATGTGAAACCATTGTGGCGATTCTGGTTGGAGTATATGTGGTTCTACGTACACAGAAGTGTACTGCGCACTGACTGAGCAAATGGCGTAATTTGGTTGCAGGCTGAACACCAACTAGACAGCGCCAAGTGGTGGCTATTATTAGCGACTTGGGTCGTATCAACGTGTAGTACAGATATATGGAAGTGGAAGGCCAACGTAAGTCGCATTTCTCTCCGCAGTCACGAAAATGGTTGCAACGGCCAAAAGGAACGTGATCTACTCATTTGACAAACACTTTTAGAGCTTTGGAAGCAGCAGTTTTTTCCCATCAGAACTCGTTTACAAACACAGAGACTTGAAAAGTTAGATCACCGTGAGAAAAACAACAGACCTTGACTGTAATCGATCTCATCTTCGTAGTCCAGAACCTCCTCCTCTTCTGGGTCCACCTGGATCTCAAGCAGGTCCTGTGCAAATAAGGCATTGCATTGAGTGCAAAAAAAAACCCCAAATCTTCAATTTCAAGAGGCCCAATGCCCCAAGCACTGTGGACTTGATTGAAACTTTGTTGGAAAAGGACATCAGTTCAAATGCTGCCATAGAATCTCTCATCTAGCGCTGCAAACGCATTTGAATTTTTCGCATTCACATCCTTTCATTAAAACAAAATTCAAAATCGTTGTGCTGACTCTGGCCGGTGGATATATATATATATATTGTTCTAGAAGTGTACTGCGTAATGAGCAGACGAAGCTATTTGAGAACCAGCTAAGCGGTGCTGATAGGTGAGCGGTGCTGATAGGTGAGCGGTGCTGATAGGTGAGCGGTGCTGATAGGTGAGCGGTGCTGATAGGTGAGCGGTGCTGATAGGTGAGCGGTGCTGATAGGTGAGCGGTGCTGATAGGTGAGCGGTGCTGATAGGTGAGCGGTGCTGATAGGTGAGCGGTGCTGATAGGTGAGCGGTGCTGATAGGTGAGCGGTGCTGATAGGTGAGCGGTGCTGATAGGTGAGCGGTGCTGATAGGTGGCTATTTCTAATGTTTATTTTATATTTTTTATTATATTATTATATTTATATTGTAATTTTTATTTTTACATGTAGAATTTTCGAGTCCCATTCGGTTCAAGAATTTCCTGTAGGCTCAAAGGAAGTCACATTTCTCTGAAAGCAAAAGCCGCAAACTTGGCAAAGTCACGAAAAAGAAAAGCTACTTAAGGTCCCCCGGGTCAGCCTCAAAACATTTGGCTAACATTCTTTCAGTTATAGTGCCCCCCTTCCCCCCCCCCCCCCCCATGCCTGGAACTCCTTGCCATCTTCCCTGAGAAACATCCCTTCCCTCCTACAGTTTAAAGCAGAACTCAAAACACATCTTTTTAAACTAGCTTCTGATCTTTAAGTTAAACTCCACCGCCTGTATTGATGTGTATAATTATAAACTATAAATGTGTGCGTGTGAATGTTGTGTGTGTGCGTGAGCAAACGCGCACTGAGTGCTTTTTGAAGCAGAACTCCGGGCTCTACAAGTGTAATACAGTGTATATTATTATTATTATAATTAAATGGTCGCGATGGCCAAATGAAACATTACAACAAGCAAGGTGTCCAGCATAGACAGAAAAACACAAAGACAGAAAAACATCATAACACCAGGGCCATCACACCTACCTGCTGTTCTTGCTCATAGTCTGCATGGTCATCGCCACTGTCAAAAAAAAAACAACAACCCCAAAGCCATCATTACACTTACAGATCATATCATCACCGTTATGGAAGTCTGACATAACCTTTTCAATAACTGCCCTGTGCATAGTTCACACGCCAGTGATAAACAACGAACAACTGAAAAAAGTGATAGTGACACGCAAATGCTCTAAGCTACACAGTCTGCTGACACAGCCTGTTGATATGAGCCATGAGAACAGCAAAGCAAAATGAAAAAAAAAAAAAAAAAAATGCCCTCAGGGTGCTACTTGCAGGACCTACTCAATAAGACAAATTACATCATTGCAGCACATAACAGTAAGTGGATAATTATAATACATACATGTATGTGTATTTATAAGCAGAAGGGTAAGAAATCCCCCCCCCCCCCCCAAAAAAAAAAAAAAATCTCAAACTCAAAGGCACACACATACACATGTATACACACACAGCACATACCCTGACTGCTCATGCTGTTGGGAATGATTAAAGTTTGTGTCATCATCAAGTCCCAGAAGAGCTGCCTCATCAATTTCATCCTCATCTTGCTGCAAAATACACAACAAAGACAACATGCAGATCAACTCAAGACTGTGTTTCCTTCAGGTTTTGTGGAGCCTGCAGTAACAGTCACAGCCTCTGTTAGTCTGTACGGTATTACTATTAGCATCAGGATACTTGGGACAGGCTACAACTACAAGGCCCAGCCACTGACATTTTTATTCCTTTTTCTTCCCTTTATTTTTTTTCAAAAATATCAGCACAGAAAGTAAATATTTATTGACTCCATACAAATATGAAATAATGATATCTTCTTGGTTACCAGAATGAACAGTTTGTTGTAGTACAAACAAGCACATTTTATGCGAATCACTTATGCTCTGCAACATCCGCAGAGCAAATAAGCAAAAGCGAGACTTACCATTCTGAAAGCACTTATTCCACCATCATTCACTGTAAGCAAGTCATCCTCATCACTGAAAAAACAAAATGGTAGGGAACTTGTTAAATTATTTTGAAGTTTTCAGAGAGAAAACAACAACAAACAAAATCTAAGCCATACAAATCAGGGCTGAGCTTTAGCGGGCACCCGGGCGCCCGAGGTGCATAAACAATCACGTCGGGCTCCCTCAGATCACAGTTTCAATCGCCTGGCTGGCGCCTTGATATTTCCCGGCCCGATCGGTAGATTCCGCTTACTGACACACCTGCACTGGACTGGTAATACATGGCAATACACACGTACGCCGTCGCTGAACCCGCTGACCGCCTCAGCATCCAGAGCTCTCATTTCACCATCACGCAGACTGGTCTAAAAATAGCGCAGATACAGCAAAATTTCTCATCAAAGAGTCGGGCTCCTTGAAAAATTGTCGGGCTCCCTCAACTTCCCTGGTTGGGAGCCCGACTGGCTCCTTAGTCAGGCTTGCTAAATCTCAACCCTGCAAATATACCTATTCCTTTGATGATTAAACCAATGAACACCCCACACCCCCGTGCATCTTTTTTTTTTTTTTTTTTTTAAATCCCCAAAATCACACACCTGAACGAGCTTCACCACACAGAGCACAAATTTAGCATGGCTTACAATGGCCATGTCACAATCATCAATATCATGTTTTTTTCCTTACCTTCCCCAGCCACTCTCTGTCGGCCGCTTCGACATTTTCCTTATCCTCTTGTCGCAAACTGAATTACAACGACCACGTGATGCAATTGCAAGCTATGTTCCCGCAAATGGTAGCCCTGAGGCAGTTTCACGGTGAGGCAGACTTTTATAGCAGGCTGTTCTGCAAAAGAACATTTTGAGTGTGAAATAAGAATCTTGCCAAATTATACAACAGTTTGTTTGTACAAACACTACACTGATGGTTTGTGGCGCGCAAGTTCTCTACACGGTCTGAATGGCTAAATGCAATGTGACAGTACGCAACGGATACCTGTGCACAAGAAATACACAGAATAGGTGCTTATACAGCGCACTGTGCATGTGGTAAAATGAAAGTAAAGTAAAATTTCTAAGCACAAACATGGTGAGGAATAGAGTAGCATAAGGTCTCTGGCAACATTTTTACAGAAAGGTACATCAGACCCACCAGTTTGTGGGCCTCCATTTTGCGAACATGGCGGCGGAGTGAGAGTAACGTCCCTTTAACTTAAGAACGCGAGCGCGGTAGCTCATTGGGACCGGTTCTGAGCCGGCACGGCTGGTCTCTCAGTGAGGGTGGCCGGTGGCCGGTGTCAGCCAAGCTTTGAAAGCTAGAAACCATGAACTACGTTCCGCATGAGTCTAATGTATGGACACGACCTAAACCCGTAGGCCCTGCCTAAATTCGTAGACTCTGACTAAATCTCAGTCACACAAGAAATTAAGACCGAGACTGTCGGCCAAGTCTGAGACTTTCAAGTTGGCCTTTAGGCTGAGCCTACGGAAGGCTGTGTCGGCCGCCATGCATTAGATCAAAGACTATACACGCAGTACTGACTTTACCAGAGCTTCAGATTGTTTTTAAATGTCATGGGCCCAATGACCCATGGCTGAGCAAAATGAGGGGTCAATTTTCAAAATGATGGGTCATTGACAAAATCTTGAAACGAAAACAGTCAGAGGTGTACTAACTTTATTTAGTCCTTCTTGAAGAGGTAGCGCTTTCTTTTCTGCGCCCACACCTGAACAGCTTTTTCAAAGGGCATGTTTTGGAAGTTGGGTCCGGCATTGTGTGTGTGTGTGTGTGTGTGTGTGTGTGTGTGTGAGAGAGAGAGAGAGAGAGAGAGAGAGAGAGAATGACAAACCTTTATTTTTCAACGGTATAAGATTTTGGCCATCGGCCAGTTTACAACCTTGTCGTTGCTAAACTACAGAAACTTAGTAAGGAAGCACACACACACACACACACACACACACACACACACACACACACACACACACAGAAACTTAGTAAGGAAGCACAGAGAGAGAGACTCAAGACTCAAGACTCAAGACTGTTTATTCCTTAAAGGGCATTGGCCCCCATCAGGAAGGGGTGCACATACATTATAACAAGATTACATTTACAGCACTCTCTCCAGTGTTTTCAGGGACCTGTAAAAGAAAAGTACAACATTGTTCAACATGTTGACATTTTTTGTTGACAATAGCAAAACCAATTTGAATGTTGATCGATTACGGTGGAACTTAGCCGGAATCAAATCATGCCGCAAAGCATCAAGAGCAGGACAGCACAGTATAAAGTGAACTTCATTCTCTACTGCAGAATGGCAGAGTCTACAAGTTATTGGCACAGCATTTACTTTATACCTGTTTCTGTGTTCAGCCAGAATTGATACGCCCAGTCTGAATTGTACGAAAGCGTGAATAACATATCTATTCAAAGATAATGAAAGATATGGCTCAACTTCATGTGTGCTTTTAAATGCACAATACATAGAAAATCTGTTACTAGAATGCAAATGGCTATCCCAGTCCTGCCACCGGCAGTCAATAAGACGTTGTCTGAAACACTTTATAAAAGAATTAATACAACCTACCCCTTGATGCTGCCAAACGTACTGAAATCCATATTTACAAAGACATTGGCGAATTAGAGTAGCCCATGTAGTTTTACCTTTACAATCAAGATCGTACAGAAGTTTGTATGATAGTGATGGCAAGCGCTGATCATCCATTCTCGTTATTTTGAGCCAATATCTGATTACATCTGATGTATGAATTCAGAAAAATGGGGTACCTCCCAACCTCGCCATAGACAAGGTCATTTGGCGTGCGTCCATCCACACCCAGGAAACGCTTTAGGGCAAATAGATGAGACTTTTCAACAATATGAGCATTTGTAAGTCCCCATACTTCTGCGCCATATTGGACAATAGGCTGCACCTGTGAATCAAAAAGCTTTATAAAAACTGGAAAGGATAACTTTTCAAACTTGTACAACGTCTTAAAAATACACATAGTTGCACGTTTTGCTCTGGACACTAAATCTTCACAGGCATAACTGAAGCTAAGTTTTGTGGAGAAGTAAACCCCAAGATATTTGTATGCATTTACTACTTTCATTTTCTGCCCACCCAACACCCACCTTTCCCTTGCTGCTAAGTATCCACCTTTGCGAAAGACAATAATGTTACTCTTATCCATGTTAACCTTCAACTGTAAACGAAGAGATGATGAATAGAGGTTATTAAGCTGTGTTTGCAGACCAACTGCAGTTTCTGATAATAAGGCAAGATCATCCGCAAAGAGTAATATAAACATCTGAATAGCTTCTTGAGAAAGAACGACACCATGTCTACCTTTGCTAATTATCTCCAATGCCAATTCGTTGATAAACAATGAAAACAAAATAGGACTGCAAACATCCCCCTGCTTAACGCCTTTGGTGCAGTTAATTAATTCCGTGTATCTCCCCCCACATCTTACTTTAGCTTTCACGTTGTCATACATGCTTCTAACACAGGAATACAATTTACCTCTAACACCATTTTTGAAGAGAATAGGCCATAAAACTTTCCTAGATATACTGTCGAAGGCCTTCTCAAAATCAATAAAGGCCACATATAGCTTTTTGTTATTTACCAGTTGTTTCTGGACAATTGCCATCAGAGTAAAAATATGGTCCACAGTTGAGTAATCATGCTTAAATCCCGCCTGGTATTCCCCTGTAATGTTATTAAGTTCCACCCATTCTTGTAGTCTATTATTTATGATAATACCATATATTTTGCTACTAATATTACACAAAGAAATGCCTCTATAATTATTTGCATTATTCACATCACCCTTTTTATATAGTGGTAAAATAATGGATTCACACCATTGATCAGGGTAGACACCATCGTCAAATAACTTATTAAACAACTTGACCAGAAACTCAACTATTTCTCCTTTTGCAACTTTAAACACTTCGGCAATTAATCCATCTGTACCAGCAGCTTTTTTACACCTCAGTTTTTGTATTGCCATCAACACCTCCTCACTGGTAATAGGTCGGTCAAATAAATCATTCTCTTCTGTGGACGGAGGATCATAATCTTCTTCTACATTATCTGGTTTGTCGAGAATGTCCTTGAAATGTCTAAACCATTCATCCAAGGTAATATTATTTGTCTGGGTGACCTTCTTATTTCCAAATTTATTTATGTTTTTCCAAAATTCTCTTTGGTCATGAACTGATTCCATAAGTTCAGCATGCATTCTATTATTGTAGTCTTTCTTTTTCTTCTTAACTAAATTTTTATACTCTCTTCTGGCTTTACAGTACTCTTCTCTGTCGTGAGGTAGAAGACTTTTCTTAAACTTTCTAAGAAGCTGACGTACACGCCTTCTAGCTAGAAGACATTCATGATCAAAACCATCAAACCATTTACTTTTAGTTTTGTATGTTTGTCTACTCATACATGTAGCACACTTTTTGAGCGTATCACTGAACTTTTCTAGAGCAGTATTGACATTAATATCAATCAAATGAGAAATTGTTAGTAACTCCTCTTTAAACCAATGCGATTTCACTTCTTGGACAAAATCCTCTTTATACCTGTCATCCCAAACCAGTTTGTAAACATCCCCAGAACTCACATCGTCTTCAACGCTCTGTGTATCTTCAGTAAGGTAAGTCACTCTAAGTTCAAGCGGCATATGTTGTGACTCAATCTGCTCACCAACAGACAAGGAAATATAGCGGGATATAGAATCAAACAAATCACAGGAACTTAGAAAATAGTCATTAACACTGTTGCCATTATCAGATATGTATGTGTAGCAACCCTGTAGGTCGCCATTACACATACCATTCATTATACAAAGGCCGAATGCACTGCACATATTCAACAACATTTTCCCATAGCTATTCAATACTACATCTTCAGAGTTACGTTTCAATGTACCATCGTCAGTTCCATGTCGAGCATCATAAATATGACTGTCATCAAATCGCTGTGGACAAATGTTTGAAGTTCGACTATTAAGGTCCCCGCAGAGAAGAATGGGTAAGTTACCTGAAGCCTGCAGACAGTCTGTTACATATTCTTCCAGTAGACTTACGCCGTTATCCACACCAAAAACACCATAAAAGGGAGAAAACTCGGGTGGGACATATGCACAGATCAGCAACACATCAGTTGTGCTACCAAACAACTTTTTGTCAACAACAAATGCTAGAAAATTACCATTCGTATTGATATCTAGCTGTTTGAAATATTTTACCATAGTATATCGCACCAAACACACAATGCCCCCTGAATCCCTCCCCCTGTTCCCCAAGTCAACAGAAGCCTTGACAAAGCAAGAATGAGAAAGAAACGCACTACAACTAAAATCTCTAACAAAAGTTTCAACGAAACATACGAAATGAAAAGAAGCAACATACTGTACGAAGTCTGAATCTTTCAGTTTTGGTATCAAGCCGCCAATATTCCAATGTAGAAAACTAAAACTTTTCGAATCTATGTCACAGTGGGTGTGTCTGTGTGTGTCAGTGTTGTGTGTATCGTTGTTACCGCTAGGTCCCGCTTTGCCATTGCACGCAGTACATATGTTGTCCGTGCCGTCATCCAACACACCTGACCCATCACCGAGTGCTTGGCCACTCACGTGTGCGCTGTCCGCCTTACTACCCTTAGCATTGTCACCTGTAACACGTGCTGTATGCTTCGGGTGAACACCTGTCAGCTCACCTGGGCAGACCTGCAAACCACCACACATACTGACCGGTGTCGACGGAAAAGTTGTACCCCCACACACAGAAACCGGCACAAAGTCTCGTGGCCTGCCAAAGCCCTATTCCATACTCCTCTGAGCTACCTCAACAATACCAGTCCCATCGTCCGACAACACGAACTTCTTGTTGTCGATCAGTAGATGGTCGTAGATCATGGTAGCACGCTTCCCCTCGTCTCTGGCCAACTTCAGATGCGGTAACAACTTTTTCCTCATATCTCTGACACGAGAGGAGAAATCTTCACCGAGAAAGATGTCGCTGCCACGAAGTTTGCTCTTGGCCTTGAGGATCTGTACCCTGTCCTTGTAGAAGGCACAGCGAGCGACGATCGGGGCATTGGGCTTCGAGCTGGTTCTGTGCACACGGTCAAAAATCACATCCTCAGTGAAACCTAGCTTGTCCCGAAGAAAGTTCTTCACAGTCCGCTCACACCCCTCCGCCCCCTGCTCGTCGTCACCCTTCTTAAGTCCATAGAACAGCACATTGTTCCGTCGAGAGCGGCACTCCAGATCGTCCGTCTTGAGCTCCATGTCGCTCAGTTTGTCCCGCAGCTCCTGGTTCTCCCGCCTCAGCCCGGACACCTCCTCACGCAACTCCTGAACCTCCTCCTGGACCTTGGCGTAGGCCCGGCCCATCTCCGCACTCAGTGACGTCAGCCTCTCGTCCATGTTGCTGTCCAGAGTGGTCATCTTGTTGTTGAGGCGGGCCTCCATGCTGGCCAGCTGCTCCACTACGTCCTTGAGGCTGGGCTCAGCCGTGGAAGACCTGGTGCCCTGACTGCCTGCCTCCCTCCCAGTGCTCAACCTTGTCTGCCTCATCGCATCAGACTTGGGGGGACCAGGATTCAGCTCGATGTCCCCACATTGCTGCAGGAGGCCCATGTAGAAAAATTGCAGAAGGAGCAAACTTACGGTGACACCGCCTGCCAGGGACGAAAGTTTCAACGTTTTCTTGCGTCTTGTAGCCAAGACCCGGCAAAACATAAAGTTGATGAAAATGCTGTGAAAACAACCGCATTTTGCTCTGAAAGCTATTCCTTCTACAGGCATGTTAACTTGCCAGTCATGTCACACACTTTCAGGGCAAAAATCAACGTAATGCCGGTGATTATTGACAAAAATTATGAGAGCTCCAACCAGAGGACACGTGGCGAGCCCACCCACAGAGAGAGAGAGAGAGAGAGTTTCCTGACATGCATGTTTTCAAATGAAAATGTGTGATATTTACAAAGGTTATGATATTATCCTTAAAATTAGCTGGATTGTTGGGAGCTGTACAAGGCCTGTCTCTCTTTATCTCTCTCTCAGCCCCCCCCCCCCCCCCCCGGGCAGCCCCCCCCCCCCCCCGGGCAGCCTCCCCACACACAGAGTTTAGGTCTACTTTCCTCCCTCCAACTTTTCCTCCCCGACCTTTCTGTTAGATTTCGTCATGACCCATCATTTTCACTTGGGAAACGAAGTCATGCCGTTGGGGAAAAAACCATCATATAGATCTGTCACGCCGATGCGTTGCGGCGTTCAATTTGATGAGATCATGAATATGAAAACGACCTACTTGCAGCTGCAGATTCAGTCCGAGTAAATGTGAGCAGAGATTGGCCTGCCACCAATTTTATTTTCTTCGCCGATGGTTTTTTCGACATTTTTGATGGAGCAGTTGATACAGAAACAAGCATTAGTTCTCGGAATCTGCAGACGCCCAAGCCAACGCTCTGTTAATATAAGCGTTTTCATTGGATGTTCCTAATAGAGAAAACCAATCAGATTTACGTTTATTCAGCGATGTTGGCATCACCAAGTAATATAAGTAAGGTATTCGCGGACTGGCTTTCGGGAAGATCTGTCATCCAATGACGTGCTGCGATACGATACATGTTGGGAAGGCAAGGCAGTGCAGAGACGCGATGTTTTTGGTTTCACTAGGCCTACTCCGATGTGTAGAAGGCCAAAAGTGCGCGCGCCACACTGGCGCATACACATTAACTCTTGCGCGTCATTTTGATAGTTCACGCGCCAATGGCGCGGGCGCGCCGACAATCTGAAGCTCTGCTTTACTTTAAGTCTTTGATTAGATTCAGTTCAGGCACTGGCGTAGGAACCGGGGGGGGGGGGGGGGGGTACCTCAGTAAGTGTTCGTTCCCAACCGGGCCGTATTCTTCGTGACTGATGATAACTCTCACTGACTGATCAGTGTCAGTTGCCGCCGGGTCACACTGTCGCCCGGGAGACACACTTAACTCAGTGAGACCGTCAGTGCCGGTCTACAAATACTATTTGTGTGGCGTGTGCGGCTCAAAGACTGGACACTGAGAATTGAGAATCATAGTCTCCGCAGGTCAGTAAAAGCGGGTATTTCAGACGGCCCGGTCTTGACTGACATGGACGTTAACTTAATTCACTGAGTCGTAGGACTCTGACTCGATCAAGTTATGCCCTCCGCGAGTCCCCTCAGTCCGAGGCCCCGCCCATCCTCCCCGGCCGGCGTTGTCTGATCCGGCGTCAGTCAGTTTTTCCGCAGCCGGTCAGTTCAAAGTCGACTGAGTAAAAAACAAGATCATCACTGACCGCCGCGGCCGGAGAACACCACACACAGACCCCCCCACCCCCTCCCCCGAGCCTTCAAGTTCACACACACGCACACGTACCGTGCCGCACAAACACACTGACACACACACACACACACACACACATACACACCGGCACACACACACACACATATCACACACACACACATCACACACCGTGCGCTGCCGACTGACACACGCACATTCACACTGACTGACTGATGCAAACACACTGACTGACGCGCGCGCACGCACAGACACACACAGCGTGAGACACACACACACACACACACACACACACACACACACACACACACACACATATTTCATGAGTGCAGATATTTTATTACATGTGCAGCACACTTGTTTGCCGGCTTTTTGCAAGCGAAGGCAAATCACATTTCACAGGAGACTGACGTCAACACTAAATCAGATAGACTTTTAATTTTTTTTTTTATCAAATCGGTGATTCCGATAGAGAGAGAGAGAGAGGGGGGGGGGGGTCCAAACATGGTAGAGGAAAGACGAACATGCGTAAATCCACAAAATTGTTGGTGACATTTCATTTGAAAAAAAAAGGCAGGCGATAATGTTCCATTTCAGGAATGAGTTTGGTGAGGTTAGGGCATGTTAACAACCAAGCTGCAGTTTGTAACGTATACATGTTATGCGTTAGTTGATTTTGACGAACAACGTACGACTGATACAGATTTTTAACCACATATGCAGAGAGAGAGAGAGAGAGAGATGTTACATCGTTAACGTCCTTTTCCATCACCTATGGATGATATCAAAGCGGGACCACGAGGAAAAGGCATCACAATTTTTTTGGCTCCAGTATTATTCGGACAGAAAGACAATGACAATGACAGTAACAATGATCCTTTATTTATCAACGGTAAAGCTATTGGCACAATTACCATTTCCAAACTTGCCGTTGCTACTCTAAAATACAAAAGAGAGAAAGAAAGGGAAAAAATCAAGCAACCAAAACAAACAAACAAACAAACAAACAAAGACTATCACGAAGCAAACAACCAAAACATAAGCCAAAACGCAACGGAATAAGAGAATATTGTATATATCGAATACACCTACGTTCAAACAAAGTAAAAACAAAGTAAAAGAGAGAGAGAGAGAGAGTTCTCGTATTCAACAGGGATGGTAATGGATTATATTCAGTTAGCACCATCCTCAGTGCCAACTGTATATTAACATAAATTAATTATGTACGCATGATCACCGTGCTGAAGACCTGCCACCGCTGTCCCAAAATGTTCCGTTAAAATACAGAGACTGGATGACCGTGAGTACTAACTCAATGGATGAAGGTTTCACACATGTAGCCATAGCCATAGCCATAGCCATAGCCAAAGCCATAGGTACGAATAATGCCTTTCAAAGTACACTGACACACTGACATGTATTAATATACACCTGTGTATTCAATTTACAAATATACAAATCAAAACCAAGCAGTGCAGATATGACTCAAGAGTTCTCAGTGCATAAACAATTTAAAATAAAGCACAAACTGCATTGTTTTCGGTTAGGGGGGGAATTTCTGTAAACCATTGTAACTGCAACAACAGCAACAAAAGTTTCTCTTATGACCATTCCACGCATACAAGCACAAGCCAAAAACTGGTGAATTGTACGAAATGTGAAATAACACAAAATGACCCACAGCCAAGAAAATAAATTTACATCAGTCAGATGAATTTACCCATTCGCTACAGAGCGGTGATGCAGGTGTTTCGCAGTTCCCGATCTCCCGTGATATGCAAGGTGTTGAAAATCAGCTCCCCTACCCACACCAAAACAGTTGTTTCACCTCTAACCCCACTTCAAGTACCCCTCCTCTCACCAACTCTCCCTCCCTCCTCCAAAGTTCATGGTCAAAAGGCCAACAAAGACAATGATAGTGGCAAACCACACTTGGCTGTATGAACAGCTAGTAGTATACCTGTGCTGGCAGCAACATTCAAATCAAGCCTCTTTCTTTTTGTTATGCAGAGGAGATATCATGACAATTGACAAATACCGGAGACACCTGTGGCCACGCCCACCGACTAGAACGAATCCTCCATAGCAACCGCACGTAGCGGACGTTGTCCCCCCCCCCCCCTTCTGATCTCTTTGTCAGAGACATGCTCCGACACGCTAACCCACAGGGATGGGTTTGTTTGTCGGAGAACACGTGTCTAGTTCGCGCACTTTGATTGGCTAGCACGACCTGTCATCAGGCTACATGCCAATAGTCCTGATTCGAACTCATGCTAAGGCAGACGTGTGATAGTGTGAGCGCATCTGGTCAGACTAGCTTTGGGCTAGGTCATACTGAACTTTCCCTCTTGACTCACCGTCTAAGTGTTGTGTATTTGTTGTACATGTATGATTCATAAACATCATTTTAATGTTACTTGTACCAGCAATATTACTCTAATGTTACTTGTGCCAGCAATATTATATGATTATGTTACTTGTACCAGCAGTTCACGCATCTACTAATACCAGACGTCCACATGGTCAGTAATATTATTATGATCCCTAATAACAGAATTACGTTCTCTGAACTTAAAGGAGTTCAGTAAAGGCCTGCAATCTCAACAAAAAGCCGCAAACATTGTGGCTGGTTTTTTGTTTTGTTTTGTTTTTTAACTGCGACTCCTGTGACTGTGCACAATGCCGGTGTAACAGGCCGGAGTATGCCCCTGGCTAATTTATACCCTCGGGTATAAAGTAGCCTAGGCCGGTTCAACCCCCTGGGTATAGAGCAGCCCAGGCCGGATTCAGAGTACACCCAGGAGTATAGTCTGGGCTAGGCCAGTTTATGCGGGGGGATAGTCTGGGCTAGGCCAGTTTATACGGGGGGATAGTCTGGGCTAGGCCAATTTATACGGGGGGATAGTCTGGGCTAGGCCAGTTTATACGGGAGTATAGTCTGGGCTAGGCCAGTTTACACGGGGGTATACTCCAGGCGGGGTATAATCTGGACTGCTACACCGGCAACTCTGTCACAGTTGCATATCTTTCAGCGCTTCGGAGACCGTTATAAAACCAGAGCGTGAGTTTGCGGTGACTTCATTGTGCTTTTGGTCATTAAGCGAGACACATCGCTTGGTATAGCGTCCAGCGGGTGTTGTGTGCTGCACGAGAAGACTAGCCACTGCGGTCTCTCTTGCTCAATGTCAAAACGCAAACTGAGCTGTGATATCAGTCTCTCCTTGGCTTTTACAGGGGTTCAGGGACGAAAACTCTGTAACTGTGACAGAGTTGTCTGTGCATTTTGTTCAGTCGGTTTGTTTTTTTGTTTTTTTGTTTTTTTTAACACACTCTTTGTGGCTTTTTGTTGTGATTGCAGACCTTTAAGCCGGTTAAACCTTGGAGGAACCTCTGCTACTTTGTGGCCAGAAACGATAACTGTATGGCACCGGCATGGATGAGAACACTCATGGACGTGTAAAAAATAAATCAGTGAACGCACATTCATGACAGTGCTATCTGGCAAGCACGCTTCTCGCGGAATTAAAAGATGGCTGCTGAATTTTGCCACGAACGAAAGTAGCCGGCAATGCACAGATGTCAACCAAATGTCCGATGACCAGCACGTAAGAATGCCGCGACCCACGAAAGACCATTCGTCACTTGTAAAACTTCACCTCCGAGTCAGTAATGTCCTTGAACAGCTCCGGCACCTCCTCCATGAGCGATTCATCAAAACACTCCAGAAAATCGATAATGTCTTTGACGCACTGCTTCTCCAGGGAGGCCATGATGTCCCGGAGTTTCTTCCCTTGGGGGCTCCCGCTCTCCATGAGTTCTCGCCCTTGCTCGTGCATGCGGTACAGTAGGTGGCGCCTGTCAGCGCACGTCTGCGAGCCGGATCTGGCCTTGATCTCGGTGGAGAAGCTAGGAGAGATGGTGGCCTTGCCAATGTCAGGGTTTTTACAGAAGATGAACGGTTTGAACACGGACAGGTCCGGAACCGGGGTGGCGGTGAACCAGTGGATGTCGGGTACTTTAGATCCGGGTGGCTGCACAGCGGAGACCTGACTGCCCACGGTGAGCAACTCACCGCTGAAGTTGATCCCACTGTCCTTGTCCCGCAGGATGTCGAACATGTCGCTTACAGTGATCTTGCCTGTTACACAAAGGGAAACACAGGGTCAGTGTAATATTTAGAACGCCGGAGAGGCAATAGACGACTCCACTCGGCCCGAAGCCAAATCCGGCCCCGCCACGGCTTTACTCTGCCCTGTATTGGCAAAACACAGTACGTCCGTGACGTCAATTTAAGACGAAAGAGATTGACGTAATGGTCTTTTTCCTCAAATGGCGTCAACGGACTTCCTGCTCCTTTCCACATTTCAGTCATATCAAACTAGACGTGCTTCCCTCTTTGAAGTGTCTGGTAAGAAAGTTAGTTTGCCAGACTATGCCATGTGTTGTGCTCATTATGCCACGGCACGCGATATCACGTGCAAACGCGCCCATACTTTAAAGACAAAAAATGCGCGTCGTGCGTCGTGGGTGCAAAATTAATACACCCAAGCCTTTAAAGGATGAAAAACGAATGATAATCAGCGTTTGTTTGTTTTTTTCTTTTCCTTCTTTAAAAGTATGGGTGGTTTTGTACCCACGATGTACGGCGCGCAAGGTTCCTTCTTTAAAAGCATGGGTAGTTTTGCGCTCACGACGTACTGGGAGGGTTAAGGATACGTTCACACCAGAACCCTGTAAGCCGTAACCCACCTGCTTTGGCTTTGGACTGTAGCAAGGCCCGCCCGCACTGTAGTCTGTTGGCCGGCTGCTGCTTCTCCGACAGAGACAAACCCTCAAAGGTCGCGTTGAATGCCTTGGCAAAGTCCACGTCACCGTTCTCCGCTTTCCAATGGCCGTGGCTCTCTGCTGCCTCCTTCAGACCCGGGGAGCTGAGGTCATAGTCCGTGCCGATACTTAGTGTACTGGACACGGCACACACGCCATCTGGAGGTGAGAAGGAGAACTGATTAAAATCAGGTGACGCAACCGAGGGTTTGACATGCTAGACTGAATTAGAATGAGTGTATTCCCGTGTGTGTTTTCGACTTCAGCTGCGCAACTGGAAATTGTTCTGCAGTAAGTGCAACTGGAAAATTGTGTGCAGAGAGAGAGAGAGAGAGAGAGAGAGAGAGAGAGAGTTGTTGTCATGTTTTGTGTTGTTTTGTTGTTGGGGAGAGGGGGAGGGATTATTTTGGGGTGTTTCTTCGTTGCATTTGCTGTGGTTTTTGTTTGTTTGTTTGTTTTGTTTTTTTGTTTTGTTTCTTTGGGTTTTGTAGGAAGTTCTGTTTTGTTTTGTTTTGGGGTTTTGTGTGTGTGTTGTTATTGTTGTTTTGTTTTCTTCGGGGGGGGGGGGGGGAGGTGCTTGCTTGTTTGTTTGTAATTGTAGTTTGTTTAGGTTTGATTGTTTGGTTTTGTCTGTTTTTCTTTTACTTTTTTCCCTTCTTCTTTTTTCCCCGTTACGTGCATCACACCTAGATTATGGGACTGTACTCTCATTCACCGGATGGGTAGGTGCTTGTGTGTGTTGTCTGGAAATGTCTTCTCCATTACATTTGCACTTCTTTAATTTTTGTATTTTTATATTGTGTGGTGGTTTTGGGGTTTTTTGTTTGTTTGTTTGTTTGTTTTTTGTCGTTTGTTTGTTTTGTTTTTTGTTTTTGGTTTTTTTTGTTGTTGTTGTGTTTTTTTTGTGTGTTTTTTTTTTTTGGGGGGGGGGGGGGTGTTGTTGTTGGTTTTGTTTGTTTTGTGTGTGTGTGTGTGTGGTTTTTTGTTTTTTTGGGGGGCGGGGGGGGGGAGGGGGGTTGCTGAGCAAAGATATGACCCCGTAAAGAAATGTAAACGCACACCCTCTGCCACCAACCCCAAACCTTGCAACCTTATGTACTAGTCTGTTTAACTTATACTCCAGCTAATCACCACGCTAAGTGGTACACACAAAAATGGAATTTTATATCCACTGAACTGCACCCACCGGCAATTTTCTTGGCTACCCACAAGGTTCCTGTCGTCTCCACAAGCCAGGCCTCAGTCCGGTCAGCGAGCAGGAAGGAGCTGTGGTATGTCCACTGTCCATAGGAAGGGTCCTCACAACATGCCCCGCCCTGCCCGTGTTTCGTCAGCAATGACGTCACAATGTCCACGGCTTCCCGGGCAGTGCCTGCGCGTTCCAAGGCAAGTCTGTTGGGACAGAATTTCAATTCCGTAAAAGTAGTGGTGATGGTAAAGTCTGCGTTGAAAATATCCGCGTTCTGCACTTGCTGTTCGGAAAATAATCATTTTCTACTTTGGTTAAAAAAGGTGTATGACAATTTTCCACGCCGAAAGGAGTGTGTGTGTGTGTGTGTGTGTGTGTGTGTGTGTGTGTGTGTGTGTGTGTGTGTGTGTGTGTGTGTGTGTGGAGGGGTGGGGGAGGTGGTGGAGGCAATATCGAATCTATCACCAGCTATGGAAAATTTCTCGCTTCCAGTACCAGTCAACGGTTTTACTTTCCTTCACTGCTCATTAATCAAAAGTTTTTAAATTAACGTGACAAACAGGTGGTTTGTATAGATAGAAACACTGATGACGTTTGCACTCTCTTCATGCTTGTTTGCAGTGGCAACGCCTAAAGAAAGAAGAGCATCTGAGAAGTTAGAACTGCCACTCGGAAGATGGATGTACGGCACGGTCACGATATCAACACCATTTTTGAGAAACACGGACATCCCTTTCACAAGAAATGTCATCACCTCTGTGCCCTTACTGGCTGTTGGCAGTTACTAGTGACAACGGCTAAAGAAAGAAAAGCGTCTGAGAAGTTAGAACTGCCACTAAGGCGATGGATGCGATGCATAGTCTTAATATCATCACCGTCTTCAAGAAACATGGACCTCCCTTAGTCAGGAGGTTTCATCAGCTCTGTGTTGCTATCGGTCGGTGTCGTTTCCGTCCAATTTCCTGCCTGTGTTCGCCTCTTTCCTCCGACAGTCAGTCATTCTCTTGTCCATCCGTCATGTCCCTGCCTAATGAGAAGTGTGCATCTGCCACATCCAGTGACACTAGATCAGAGATATGCCTCTAGGGTAAGACTGTATTTTGAACCATCCTTATTTGTCTTGTAACACAAGTTGCGCGTGGGAATCAGTTTGTTGTTTGTTTGAAGTAGCTTGTATTGCGAGTGTGCTAGTTTATAGTATTTTTTGTATTTGATAGTGCAATGTGTATGCCAGGGGGTAGCAAGAGGAGGCAAGCTGCCATTGAAACTGGGACTTCTTGCACACTAGAGAAGCAAAGTTGACGTCAACGGATTTGGGTGAAGTGGCTTTCAGGCCTAAACAGAAAGTGGACTAGATTTACGCCAGTGAGGCCTGAGCAGAAAGGAGACATTCACATTTTTTTAAAACTCCTGTCAGGTACGTGACCTTGAATGGTCTGTGCATGGTAATTTTTGTTTCTAGATTGAAGCATATTTAGAGGTGACTATATGAAGCCTGAGGGCTAATAGGGAATATATAGGCACTTTGAGGCCTCGTGCATTTGTATTCTTTGACCTGCAGACAAGACTGTGCATTGTCTCCACTTTTTGTCCTGGAGGTCATGTTAGGTTTTCACTGCTTTCCGTTTGTACTAAATGCTGGAAACACAAACAAGCACAGCGCCGATGAGAACATTAACAACCCATCTGAGCAGAACACTAGCAACCCAAATAACGTGATCACTAAAAACCCACTCGGCAAAAAAAAAAAAAATACTAAAGCCCACCAAACGAGGTCACTTACAACCCACCTAACGAGAACAGTGAACAACCCATCTAAGCAACCCATCTTACAAGAACACGAACAACCCACCTGACGAGAGTGTGGGCGGGCCGGTGTTTTGAGGATAAACCTCAAGTCTGCCCGCCGCGATTTCAAAGACGGTAACACAGGAAAAAGGTATGTACAAATTTTTTAAAGCTCTGTCGGGACTCGAACCCTCGACGCCTGACGAGAACACTTGACAACCCACCTGACAAGGTCCGTGCCCAGCAGCTTCTCCTCGTGATCTCCCGGGTGACAAAGCGCCGTCCACACAGCAGCAGTTCCTCCCGTCACCCCCTGGTCGTTGGCCCCCATCTCCGCTCCCCAGCTCCAAGCCGCCTTGCTGAGGATGACGCCATGCGTGTGGGACGCCTGGTCCACCTCCACGAACGTGCACTGCACACAAGGGACACAAATTGACAGTGGGGTCAAGTGGTCAAGTGGTTAAGAGACTTGTCACCAATGCGAGAGGTCAGGGGTTCGAGCCCCACTCGGGGCAAAGAATTTTTTCCTTCTTGTACGTGGAACCGTTCATTCGGGCCGATCGTCGGGGGTTCTCTCCGGGTACCCCGGCTTCCTCCCCCTCTGCTTTGGAAATGTTCAGCCCACCGAACTTGAAAAATAAATGCGATTCTAAATTCCGAAATTTAAATAGCTGAGCTGACCCTTCGCACCACGTGACTGTAATGTGTTTATGTCCAGTGTGTGAGAAAATGCGTGTGATTCACGTGAGCGTGCGTGTTGAGTTCAGTTCGCGGTGCTTTGAGCCGATTCATGAAATTGGGTGAAGCGCCTATACAATACTCATTATTACTATTTATTATTAAGTGCAGTGTTTATATGGAGACCCCAGTTTGGCGAGTGTGCTAGTTTGCTGTGATTTTTGTTGTCATGAAAAAGCGCGATTTTCGTGATTTGTTTTGATTTTTTTTTTTGTAGGGCAAAGTGCATGCCAGGGGGCTGCAACAAGAGGCAAGCTGCCAGTGGAGCTGAGGCGTGAAAAAGCTCAGAAAACAGGCAAAGGTGACACGAGCGGATTCGGATGAAGCGGCCGGCTGTCTGGTTTAAACAGAAAGTAGACTAGCATTACTCCTGTGAGGCCTGAGCGGAAAGGAAACATTCAAATTGTTTTTAAGCTCCTGTCATGTGCGTTGCCCTTGAATGGTCTTTGAATGGTAATTTTTGTTTCTAGATTGAAGCATTTTTAGGGCTGACTGTGATGCCTGAGGCTAGTAGGGAATATATAGGCATTTTGAGACCTCGTGCAAATTGATTGTGTTCTGTGTCCACGAAGACCCATGTTCTTTGCAGAAAACAACTTCTGTTTAAGAACAGATTGCTGAATTCCTCAAGAGAAATTTGAAATCCTTTGGCGAACGCTGTTTCCGGTTTACCACCCCAACGTCCTTTCCCATAACGCAAGGGTGATATCAAAGACGAGGAAAAGAGAACAAGGCCAGCACAAATATTTGGCCCCAGGCAGGATTCGAACTCACGACCCGAGCACTGAGAGTCCAACGCTCTACCATTCGGCTATCCGGGCTTCCCCGAATTGAAATGAATTGAATCTGACAAGTACTCACGCGCGGATGACACGCATTCGAAAAACACTTTTCTTCGCCCCCCCCCCCCCCCACACACACACACACACACCACCACCACCACCACCACCACGAGTAGACGCGCAAATTGCCGATCTAACAAAGCTCGACATCGGCAAAAATATTCCAAGGAGTGCCCTCGAAACCGCACAGCAAAATCGTTTAGAGTGAACAGTACGAGTGAGAACATCTTTAGCAACAACAAAAAAGAAAAAAAAAAAAGCCATAAAAACCACAAAAACCACTCCTCCCCAAAGAAAAGTCCTCCGAACCATCCCTCAGAACAAGGCACTGGTGTTTGAAATCGTAACCCACTTTAAACCTTTGCAAAATTCTCACGTCCTCTCAGACCCTGTTCCTACGCAAGTGCATTATACTCGGTTGTTAAATTGAGGCAATTTTCGCGCTGCTTTCGCGGGAAAATCTCCTTTAAGGCAAATTTCCCCCTGGTTGAGTTCGACAGCCTCCCGACGGTGAGCTGTATGAGCACCGGCGGGTGGTAAGGCAGATGGCGTGGAGTTTTTTCTGGTGCAACTAGATTAGAAAGTGTTGACGACCGTTGCTGAAGTAGTGTTCCTTTAGCCTGGAACTCTCTCCCTCATTCACTCCGCCAAGCACCCTCCCTTGAAACGTTCAAGAAAAATCTCAAAACCCACCTGTTTTCTGCCCATAATAACATTTGACTGTTCTGGTTTGCAGTGTGTGTGTGTGTGTGTGTGTGTGTGTGTGTGTGTGTGTGTGTGTGTGTGTGTGTGTGTGTGTGTGTGTGACGGTGTGTGTGTGTGTGTGTGTGTGACGGTAAGTGTGTGTGTGTGTGTGTGTGTGTGTGCGCCCTGACTTTATGGCTTGGTAAATTTTTGTAGATTTGTACATTTTTGTAGATCTTATATTTCTTCCTACTTTCTTTTTAACGGTTAGAACTGTTATAAATCATATAATAATCTGTGCTGTATAAGTACTGTCACTATTAGTATTATTATCAATGTAAAGCCACATGTCTGAAATAGGAGCAAGTCTTTACAACGAGATAACTTTTTTTTAGCTGTTTTCTTGTTGACAAACGCCCCTTCCTTTCAAACAGACACACAGAAACCCAGTAAAAAGTAGCACCAAGTTGTTTTTGTTTTGTTTTGTTTCTTTTTTTTTCCCTTTTCTAATTGTGAGTAGTACCGGAATCCTGACTCCTTGAGTTTTGGTTTGTTGGTGTGAAAAGAAAAGGGCGGAATATGAACCAGTAAACGACTTTCACTTACACATTACGTGAAGGCGTCTGCATGCTCACATATCAAACATACGGTTTTACCTGAGAGAAATAGCTGTCAAAACTTTTAAATCAAAGTAGCACCTGGAAATCCCCCCCACCCCCGCCATCTTCAGTAGCCACCGTGCTGAAACGCTGAGCATTTTCGTTTGTCCGCCCCGCATTCGTGTTAGAATACACGTTGCGGTTACTTGACACCGCTCCCCTTGTTGTGTAGAGATTGCGTGACCTGCACTCTCTCGAGGTCATCTCCATTCCTCGCTCAGTGTACAAAAAATCAGGATGCCGACGCTCGTGAAAGAAACACACGCACTCGTGCACGCTGTGATGAACTATTCACCTGGGTTTCTTGAATTTTGTTCTTTCTTTCTTTCTTTCTTTCTTTCTTTCTTTTTCCCATAAACGACAGTTAAACACGCTCGTTTTCCCCTACAGTCTAAAGTTTACCCTGAAGAACCACGCGCTCTCTGTTCAGTGCTGCACAGCCTCGCACAGGTTTGAGGTGGATTGTCCCAGTATGGAAACGAAGCCGAGAAATCCACCTCAGTCGGGAGTGATCTGCGCGCTGTGGTGTACAGCAAAGTGCACGTGCTGGTTCGGCTTAGGTTAATGTCACACGGGAGACGTTTGTGTTCGAACAATCATGAAAAACAGCTCAAAGGACGCTCGGGAAAAATTAGGGCAAAGGCACGTTGTGGCCGCAGGTCACACGAGAAAGGCCGAAAAACACCATGTTCGTTCGGACTAAAAACACTCGCGTGTGACACCGGCCTTAGTTCAAACTACGGTTGTTCCGGCTCGGGTTGAAGCATGAGCTACTTACAGCAAAATTAAGGATCGAGCACATATATCATGTGAAACATTTGTGCCAAAACTTTGCTAGTAAATTACTCTTTTATTTTATTTTATTCTTTTTTATGTGAATAAACAGGTGAACCCTTTCCATACAAACTTTCAAAACGTCATTATCACTGCCTGCCTTCATCCGCCACTCTCCTACTCTGCCGTGCTGTTAAAATCTGAGTGAAGTCTCACTTCTTTCTGGAAGCATTTGACTAGTTTCTGCTTGGCACTACCACCTCCTCTCCCCCCACCCCCCAACCCCCAAGTCTTTAAAATGGCGCTGCCTTGTTGATCCTCACTCCGCATCCAAATACCGTCGTCTGCTCAGTACGCGAAGCCGGCTCTTAACTGGACACTGCGGAGCGCCACAGTGCTGTCCACAGTTGCGATTTTGGGGGTTTCCGCCGCTGTGGCGTCATCACAGTAACCTGGATTTCAACTGAATAGCCACAACTGTGACTGTGGTTTCCACAACAGATTCTGATTGGCTGTACTACGTCACTCGGTGCGCAAACATGTCCGGGACAGTGCATCTTCAATCGGTTTGTCACCGAGCACAGCTGTGTTCAGTTTTGTAGTTAGTAGACACACCGAGCGCAACGACTGTGATGTGCACATGTGTGTTTCGCGCGCTGTGCCCAGTTAAGAGCAGGCGTTACGCTTTTACGCGGGTAGAACAACATATACGCCAACCTGAGTTAGCACGATGGTTTCAGATGTTATACAGTTTTCATAGTGACTGATTCTGCTGCACGGATTAAAGATCTAAGCTCCAAACAAAAAGCTTTCCGAAGTGTGAAAAAATTGTACAGAGTCGACCGTGCAAGCACAGTCAACTCTGTCACAGTTGCAGAGTTTTCAGCGCTTCGGGGACACTTATAAAACCAGAGCACGAGTTTGCCGTGACATTATTTGGCTTTTGGTCAGTGAGCGAGACACATTGCTACAGTGTCCAGCGCCGGGGTGTTGAGTGCTGCACGATCTTTCTCGCTCAGTGTCAAAACGCAAACTGAGCTGTGAATCAGGCTGCCCTTGGGTTTTATTGGGGTTTCTGGGACGCTGAAAACTCTGCAACTGTGACAGAGTTGACTGTGCTTGCACGATCGACTCTGTAAAAAAAAATTTTACACTTCGGACAGCTTTTTGTTGCGAGCTTAGATCTTTAAGCGCATTTAAATGAAAAGTTTTTCACACGCTGTTGTATGCCTGAAAAACGTATTGAGACTTTAAAATGCACGTTGTCACCTCCAGTTTTTTGTGTTTTTTTTTTTAGCATTGAGCATGTGCTAGGCAGAAACTGTCGCTTGAATTTATCATGTAAGCTTCTCACTACTTTCATTCGTGAGCAGGCTGCAATCCATAAGAACACAGTCACCGTGAGATTTATAACTGTTGTCTAACAGGTTTTTACCAGCCAGAAGCAGACAAATTGGCTTACAGTATCATCGCCCGGGTGTACTGGGTGCTGTCTGTGATTTACTACACTGTCGTTCCCCCCCCCCCCCCCCCCCCCCCCCCCCCGCCCCAAACACAAAATTTGTTCTGGCTTGCTAAGCTTGCTACAGCCAGGCAGGATGCAACCCAAGTACAGCACTAAGTAATTGAAAGCAACAGACGATGTAATTTAGACCCTGCGGCCCCGCAAATAACACTGAGAATCAAACCCTTTCGTGCATCAAAGCAATCGCGATGGGTACAGGCGCCCATTTCCGAAACCGGTATTGATTCCCCTGGCAGTATTAGTGAGGTGTAGAATTACCCTGGTCTGCTGGGTCCTTTTCCATTTCTCTGCATTATTATTCTTACTCCTTTTTTTAACGTGTCCATGTTCAAGATTCATTTTCTATTTTTGTATTTGAAGGATGATTATGATTTTCAATGTGAAATTCGCCCCGGCGCAATGTATGGATTTTTTTTTTTTACATGAAAATACGTTATTACTCCTCTTCTTATTCATAATTTTCTCTTTTTAAATTCATTTCTATTTTTGTATTTTTAGGATGATCAGGAATTCGAAATTCGTTTCGAAGAAATAGTGGGCTTTATTTTTTTTAATGCGATTCCTAAGCTGAGATTTAAAAGCGTACATGCCAAATTGAGCATGTTTCACAGATGACACTTTATAGTTGCACCTGAGAGAGCGCACGTGCGTTAGAAACAGTACTGATGATAAAACAGCTCGCTTTAATTGTGAGGTCACTACCGTCTGGTCTCAGTCACAGTTTGGAAAATTCACGGAAAAGCTTCAGGTATCTCCGGTTGTCTTTTTCTAGATATATGGCAATATAGATGTCTAAGCTGCTAGGAAATCTATGAAATCTACACGCTAAAGATGTACAACTAAACCTTCGATTATCATTAAACTAGGCTCACTTTTCCGTGGACCTATTTGCGGTCAAAGCGGATGTGATCAATTGTCGACATAGCGCTTCGGCGACACCCGTGACAGCATCTGGTTCCTTCGAGTGTTTCGTGCGGAGAGGTTTGCGGCTGCTTGCGAGTCGAACACGCAGCGCACGGATATTTGGGATCGACCTAGTTGCGCGTAGTAATCACCAAGAGTGGCAGAGATAGGACGGGAGGCGAAATCGACGCGTACAGTTTGGACACCATCAAAACAGACCGATATCTGTGAGCCTAGGTGAATATAATCGCAATATGGGCCTTTAATAGAGGCTGGCCCCCTATTGTTCCGCCTCATCACCACACAAGTTGTGAGAACAATTTTGCAAAGAGCAATATCGACCCTGTTGCATCATCACCAGAATTCAACACGTTTATCTTTGTTCGCCTTTCTCATGTTACGCGAAATTTGCAGCTTCGTGCGCCGAGATCACGATTTGTCTGAGGAGAGATCTCAACTCGGCTCTGGTCTGATTATACTTAGGTTTTTCTTCATCAGTGTGATAGAAGGTGAGGTGATTTGTGTTTCTGTTTTGATCCTACTTTTTTTGTTGTTGTTTGTTTGTTTGTTTTTTCTTTTGTTTTTTGTTGTTGTGTTTTGTTTTGGGGTTGTTTTTTTTTGCTCCCTTGTGTAACAAAGGGAGTCTACGTTTTTTGTTGTTGTTTTTTTTTACTTCAAGGGCAGTTACAGCTTGTGAAACAGTGACAGGAGCGCGACAGGTGTTGCTGTTGTTGTTGTTGTTATTGTTGTTGTTTTGCTGCCACAACTCTGCCGGCTCCAGTGGTGTTCCTCCCTGATAATGGGTGAAATCGACGGAGGGCTCGGAAGCAGTAGTATGTATGTATGTATGTATGTATGTATGTATGTATGTATGTATGTATGTATGTATTATACCTTAGTCCTGTAAAACTTGTGTGCGAGCGATCATGATGTATGTTGGCCGGTGTGGTGAGCTTGATGTATATGTTAATTTCTCGTTTCTTGTACCCCCAACGGGGTTTTGAAATAAACATTGACTTGACTTGACTTGACTTGACTTGACTTGGCAGCTTTATTCGTACTGTAAACACCGCCGGTAGCATGTCTCTCTTTTCTGCGCCATTTGCAACATCTATGTTGTTTTCTTATTTGTACCTTTCACAGGCGTGTTTATGTCCCAACTCTTACAGTAAACACATCCATTGTGTTTTCTCAGAACCACCAGCTAACACTAAAGCAAAATCCTACACTGGAGGCTGAGTTATGCCGGAATATTATCAAAGTTCCCATCATTCTGCCTCCAAACAGCACATCAGCCTGCCCCCCCCCCCCCTCTCCCCCCCCCCCCCCCCCCCCCCCCCCCCCCCCCACATACACTCATCCCCGTATATGCACACTCCCTCCCCGCCACTCTAGAATTCCCGAGGGTGATTGAGAATCCCTCCAGAATCCAATATGGCCTGTCGCACCTTTATAAATAATTCATTTGTCTTTCTGGTGTTGGAGGGGGGAGAATAGACGTCTCCACTCTGCAAGCCCCGAGGCCAAAGTCTCGCCTTTCCTTGTTTCAGTCATACCAAACTACATGTGCTGCCCTGGTTGTCGTGTCTGGCAAAAAAAAATTTTGCCAGACCATGCCATGTGTTGTGCTCATTATGCCGATTGGCTGAATTCTGTGGGCTTGATGTTTTTGATTGACAGGAGTGGAATCGTCCATTCTGATGTGAGTTAGTAGCTAGACACAGCAGAGGGCGCCACAGGTAAGAGTAACGTGCCAGCTTGTCAGCTATGAACACTGCAAGATGATAATTGTCATGGCAACCGGAACTGCAAGGCAATCTTTGTAGCAATGTCATGAAATTGCATTATTATTATTATCATCATCATCATCATTATTATTATTATAATTATTATTATATATGCCACACCAGGCACCTTCCTTTCTTCTTCTCGCTCTTTTACCCCCCTGGGTATCTACCCCCCCCCCCCCCCACACCTCCACCTTGAAAACTATCCAAATTCTATTCAGCTAGCGAAAGCCTCATCTGCTTATCAAGTTGTCTGGAAAACTGGGAAAAAAAAAAACAAAAAAAAACTGCGCACTCAATTCAATTCTACCATCATCTCTTACCTTGACCTTTGATCCGGGGTCATGGTCACCCGGTGGACAGTAAATGACCTCTTGAACCTCCGAGGGTGGCCTGTCGGCATTCTTAGCGAAGAGGACACAGCCATGTGACGTCACAGACGGCAGGGCAACGAACAGGTCCGACATGATGCGCAGCTTCCGTCGGAACCAACACCGGAAGTGCCTTCGAAGTTGCTGGTCACGTGGTACTCACCGGAAACTGCCGACTACTCCCGAAGAATGGCGATCACCTAGAGAAAAGAAATAACGTCGACAGTTAGGTTCGGACTGTGGTCGATCTCAGCAAAAGAACATTTAGGCGTAATCTAAAGAGTTATACTTGGTATCTGATCTGCCTACAACTGTCGCCAAATCATATAATAATAATAATAAAATGGGTACTTAAAGGACGCCCTCCCTCTCGCGGGAGCTCAGGGCGCCTTACAAAGAACACACACTCACTCACCCAGAAACACACACAACATGCCTCCACACATACATTTAACTAAAAACACATGATGTGCAGCATCATACACGGGCTGCCCCTGGCTTACACACACACACACACACACACACACACATGACCAGCAAGATGATGATGATGTGGCAACAGTTATTGGATGAAGGCTGTGAAGAGGTGGGTTTTCAAATTTGTTTTGAAAGATAGTTTTGTGTCTGCATATCTGATCGAAACTGGGAGATCATTCCAACAAGTCGGACCCTGGTATGAATAACGACGCTGACCAAAGGTCTTTGTCTTGACATGAGGGACACGGAGTTTCCGAGTGTCAGCAAATTCCCGTGACTCTGACTGGCCTGTGGGCGAAGTTATCCATAGGTGTATGGACAACAACCTTTCAGAGACGCCGATTACTACTGTGCAACGAGCGGCAAAAAGTGTGGCATGCCTGGTTTTCGTGGCAGCTGAGTCACAAAATGAGAAAGACGAATTTCTGCGTTTTCCCCTTTTTACGTTTGAGAGACGTCATTTGAAGTGATATATTAGGAAACGTCCTGTTACCAGCTACCAAGTGCCTGGATTGATGCTTCTGCTATTTATAACACACACACACACACACACACACACACACACACACACACACACACACACACACACACACACACACAACTGACACGCACGCACACACGCACGCACGCACGCACACAGACAGAGACGATTTAGAAATTTCATTGACTTGTTTCGTCGCACACATGAGTCCATCAACCACTGTTCACTGTGAAAAAAAAATGCCGATGAGGAGGATACATGCAACGACTTACTACGCGACTGTCGAGCAAATGGGGTAAATCAGAAACCGTAAGCCCATCACTCAAATTAAACAATCAAATCACACACCTGACGGCAAAGCAGGGGTCTGATGCCTGAGAGAGAGAGAGAGAGAGACTAGGACGAAAATTCGAGGCGTTTATTATTATTACTGTAAGGCTTCCAGCTCCGTAATCCCGTAAGTGCGAAGGGGGGTGAGGGGTGAGGTTCACGAGTACAGGCATTCAACCAAAGAGTACACAATCAAGAAAACAGTAAGTATTGTGTTACACACGTAATATATATATTTATAAATATATATATTTTGCGAAATTACATAGACATGCATGGCGTATGGCTTTTTAACGTGGGTACTCATTTGTAACATTTCCCTAGGATGAACCTGCTTCTGAGATCGTTCAAGGAATCACAAGTAAAAAGGAAGTGTATTTCATCTTCCAAAAGTTTGACTAAGCTGAGACGAAAAGATTAGTACGAGACGCATAAACTGACGAAGACAAACAAAAGTTTATTTCAGGGACTACACGGTCATAAAAGCTGAGGAGGGTGGGTGGGTGTTTGGGGGTTTAACGTCCTTTTCCACCACCTACGTACAAGCTGAGGATAGTCCCGACTCCCGAGATAGTAAGTCTGAGGCTGATGCCACACTGGACTGGTAGTCCGAAAAAACAGCGAACATGGTGTTTTTTTTTCCCTGCGTTTCTCGTATGACATGCAGCTACAACAAGCCCTAAATTTTCTGTAGCGTGTTTTGAACCGCTTGTCTCCCGTGTGTCATAAGCCTAAGACTAGAGCTAAGTCTTGGATTAGTCTAGTGTGTTTCCCGCATGCATGAGGCCCCTGGTTGTTGTGTTGCCTTTCCCGTTCGAGTTGCCATCAGACGGAGAAGCGAATCAACAGCATAACGATAAAACAGCTGCCAGTGCCTCCGCCGCTTCATCTCTTTAATGCACGAGACCGGAAAACAGCGCCATCATGCGAGCACACACATGTACACAAACGAGTCCTGCTAAATACCGGACTACAACGGAAAACACCGTCATTATGGCACCACACGCGTCTACGCAACTGCGAGGAATACAATGGAAAACAACGTCATTATGAGAGCACACACATGCACACAATTGAGTTGAGCCAAGTACCTGGATACAACGGGAGGCTGGGTGGGTGGGTGTTTGGGGGTTTAACGTCCTTTTCCACCACATACGGGTGATATCAAAGACGGGGCAACGATGAAACAGCCAGCACAAATACTTGGCCCCAGCCGGGATACCAACTCACGCCCCGAGCATTAGAAGTCCAACGCTCTACCATTCGGCCACCCCGCCTCCCGGATACAACGGGATAAAACTTTCACATCAACAGTTGTGTAATACTATGTAGGGACTTTTTTTTAAAAATGATTCATGAAAATGTCTTGTGGTGATCACAGCTACGGTTTTTGTTTTGTTGTAGTACTGATTTGGATGATTTTATAATGGTAATCTGACAAACGAGCTTTACAAAAGAAATCCATCAATTTCAGCATAACCTCGTTCGAAATCGCACACTTATTCCGGTATATTCCTGTCATGAATCCCGTATGTGTGTATATTTTTCACCAGTGTGTGTGTGTGTGTGTGTGTGTGTGTGTGTGTGTGTGTGTGTGTGTGTGTGTGTCTGTGCGTGTGTGCGCGGGTGTGTGGTTTACTCCGCGGATCCTGCACTTCCGCAATGTGTTGTTTCACGTTGCATGCGAACGGTAGGCGGCGTCGTAAACAAACGCATATCTTGCATAGGCTGAAAATGGCTATAACTTACCGTATAAAAAAAGAACACACACTCAAAATCACTTGTGTGCTGCATTCTCCACTGTCTGCCCACTCTTGCTGCACTGTACAACCTGCATCCACCTGACTACATCCGTACAGTAGTGGGTGTAATGAAGATGGGATCATAAACTGAAGTTTGATGGCGGGCATCATCAGAACGAGGCTGGCAGGAAGCCGGTATCCCGCTTCTCATCTCCCAACTCATACAAAGTCGGAGAAAGAGTGGAATAAAGATCAGAGTTACCCTGGAGGTGTTACACGTCGGAATGGACGGCTCCACTCCTGTCAATCAGAAGGGTCGAGCCCCCAGAATTCAGTCAATCGCCACCCGTGGTATAATGAGCACAACACGTGGCATGGTCTGGCAAACTTTTTCCCAGACACTACAAGGAAGGAAGCACGTGTAGTTTGATATGACTGTCACGTGGAAAGAAAGCAGTAAGTCCAATGACGTCATTTGAGGAAGAGACCTTTACACAACTCTTTCATCTTGAAATCACTCCTTTTCCCATACAATGACGTCATGGGCGTAGTGTGTTTTGCCGATACACGGCAGAGTATAGGGGCGGGGTTTTGATCTCGGGGCTTGCCGAGCGGAGTCGTCTATTGCGACCAGTGGCTAGGCCCATCAACACTGGTAACCGAATGGCACGTTTTTGCTCACTTTCGCTGCTGGCCCTGCGACATTGTACAGCGACATTGTACAGGGATGCCCCAATAGCACGTGCGTTACTCTTATCTTATTTTACTCTTGCGCTGAGTGGAGAGGAGCGATTTGCAACAAGGCGCATGCTGTGTCTGGCGGCAATTCGGCAGTGCTGATGACCCCAGAATCACTTCAAGAGCCAGAGGCTTGGAGAACGGTTATATTAAACACCGGAACACACACACACACACACACACACACACACACACACACACACACACACACACACACACACACACACACACACATTAAGAACTATCACTCGTAATATTATCTCAATATTAATACCTTTTGCTCATGAGGCACATCAGTGCTTGAATTCCCCCCCCCCTTACACACACACACACACACACACACACACACACACACACCCTCTCTCTCTCTCTCTCTCATACACACACACACACACACACACACACACACACACACACACACACACACACACACACATCAGGACATGCTGTCAGCCGCGGCATGCTACAGGTAATTTCACGTGTTGTAGATGGAAAACGGAAGAGATAAGGAAACTAATAGGTACGTTCTTATCAACACTTCATGTCAACGCTGGCAAGCCAGAGGGTAAAAAGAAGATAGGAACTAGTTTCAAGTTGCTGAGTCGGCAAGATGTCTCCACAGAAATGGTCCCGACCAAGAACAGGTAGTCAAATGAATCAAATGTACACAGCGTGCAAGCGATCAATTCCAAAATTGGTAGTGTTGAATGGGTAAAATGTTCAAACAAATTTGAATTTGTTGGTCAAATAAATGAACATTGATTTATCAAGAAATGTGGTGGAGTCGGTGGCTCAACGGTTTGAGCGTTGGACTCGAGATCGAAAGGTCCCGGGTTCGAATCCCGACAGGGTCAAAATATGTACAGGCCTTTTCCACGTTGCCCCGCTTCCACTGACTGTGAACTGGATCTGTTTGTGTAACTTGTCCATTATAGTCAAGGATACATAAAATGTGGCCGACCTGGCAGTCTGACTGGATTGAAAAAGTGTTCAGCTGGACTGTAGAGTTAGGGTAGCTATCCCCACCCCTCCATAACCTGCCCCCTAGGGCCGTCTGCAATCAGTGATCCTCGTTGTGGCGTGGACGATAAACCCCAGCTAACCAACCAACCAACCATCAAGAAATGTACCACAAACTAAAACAGCACTTCAAATATTTGACAGCATTAGCATTTGTTTGTTTTTCTCAAGCTGATGGTGAAAAACATTTTACTGACATTTCTGCAAGCGGGTCCAATGGACAGATCAAAGCAGCTGCACATCTTAATAACATAAACTAAAACAGCACTTCAAGTATTTGACAGCATTAGTATTTGTTTGTTTTTCTGAAGCTGGCCGCAGTAAAACATTTTACTGACATGTCTGCAAGCGGGCCCAATGGACAGATCAAAGCAGCTGCACATCTTAGTAACATAAACTAAAACAGCACTTCAAGTATTTGACAGCATTAGTATTTGTTTGTTTGTTTTTCTGAAGCTGGCCGGAGTGAAACATTTTACTGACATTTCTGCAAGCTGGTTCAATGCCCAGTCCTTCAAACACGCCCTTAAAACGCACCTGTTCACATCAGCCTTCACATAAATGATTCAGCCCGTTCCCATCACCAACCCGTTGTCTTTGCAGTGTGTATGATGGATGTAGGTGTGTATCGGATGTTGGTATGTATGTAGGTGTAAGTGCTTGTTTGTATGACTGACTGTATGTCTGACTATATGTATGTAGTGTATGTATCTATGTATGTACGCTTTTATTCGTATTTATTTAGTTGATTATTTATCTATTACTCAGTTATGTGTTTATTTATCACCTTTTGTATACATTTGTAAAGCGCCTAGAGCCCCGGCTCCGGAGATTAGGCGCTATAGAAATCCTCATTATTATTATTATTATTATTAGATCAAAATTGGCTGCGCATCTTCATAACACAAACTAAAACAGCACTTCACTTCAAGTATTTGACAGCATTAGTATTTGTTTGTTTGTTTTTCTGAAGCTGGCCGGAGTGAAACATTTTACTGACATTCCTGCAAGCGGGCCCAATGGGCGCAAAATCAAAGCAGCTAAAATTAGCCGCGCATCTTCATAACACGTCATTGTGCTATGATGGCTTTTGAGTGGCATGTCCACACTGACAGCTGGGGGAGAAACCGCGCCGGCGTTAGATTGATCATCCAGAACCAGATGGGGTGACCTAGAAATGAAGCACGCACGTGCAGCACGGAAAAAGCTCACGGTAATTATCGCAATCATACGTGACCTCGTTGCTGTTCGCGAGGAAGGAAGAAAACAGGCGCAATATAGTACCCAGCCATCGCGAACTGCAGCGTCAAGTTTGCGCGCGTGTGGTTCAGTTTTGTTCAGTTTTTGCCAAATAGCAGCAGGTCTCGACAACAGCGAACTCAACCGAATTTGCACTGTTGAAAGGAACCAAAGTGGTAATTTTATTCATCGATTGTCCACGGTAAACCACGTGACTTGAAGGTCTACGAGAAGAATGGAGTGCACGGGTGGGGTGGGGGTGGGGGTTTGGGGGTTTAACGTCCTTTTCCACCACATACGGGTGATATCAAAGACGGGGCAACGATGAAAAAGCCAGCACAAATATTTGGCCCCAGCCGGGATACGAACTCACAACTGACCCGAGCATTAGAAGTCCAACGCTCTACCATTCGGCCACCCCGGCTCCCCATGGAGTGTACGAGGAGCAGGACTGATCTATCGTTGGCGAAATAGCCAAAATAGCTTTCTTTTTCAGCAGAAGAAAATGGTGGCAAACGTCAGTGTTAGCACCAACAAATTTGATCTTCTTGCCGTTTCGCTTCACGTCCGTGTTTTAGGGGTCCGCGCCCGGTCCCTAGTGGGCAGGGATTTGGATAGATTTTTCCTTTCCAAATCGAGTCAAAATCACGTGCAGACTTGTTTACGGTGCACGTCTCGCCCTCGAGTACACGCGCATGCACAAATATCAAATCAAAACTTCCACGTCAAAGAAGAGAAGGCTGTGGCTAGTGGCGTGGCAAACAGAAATACTGTCGCACGCACCAGAGCCGTGAATAGCAGACTGAAGGTTTGCACATGAAGTAGCGCTTAGCGGCAGCAGGCTCTCACTGCTTCGTCCTCCAGCCCTGCGGCGCCATGAGCATTTCAGATAAGATGGATAAGTGAGCCGAGGAGAAGTCTACCATACCATACCATACCATACCATACCATACCATACCATACCAAGCCAAAATTGGACAAAGGTCCTAAACGTCGACTTTATGGAGTACTTCCAAGTGATGTTTAACCCTTTTTTTTTTTTCCTTTTTTTTCTCACTATCTTTCCTTTCAAAACCTCACCTTAAGCGGCGTGAGCACTCATCATCATCATCATCATCATCATCACCACCACCATCATCATCATCCTGTTTATCCTGGTC
>JACVVK020000081.1:1762500-1817500 GCA_018292915.2 Batillaria attramentaria
GTGTGTGTGTGTGTGTGTGTGTGTGTGTGTGTGTGTGTGTGTGTGAAGTTTAAGTTTTTCATAGGTGAGGCTTCTGTTAGTGCAAGTTTTGTTTGTTATTATAATGTCTTATTATTATGTTTTATGGTGGCCTATAATTTCCCTTCTGGAATTAATAGAGTAGTTCAAATTTGAATTTGAATTTTTTGCTATGGTAGCAGTGACCACCTACCCCACCATTCGTCTGCTAGCTCTTGTGCCAGCCGCGCATGAATACTCGCAAATAGTTCACATGCCAGGCTCAATTCTCACCGTTTTCACTGTTACCTGGCATTAAACTTATCAAGTTTACAAAGCCAAAAAGAAGCACTAGATTGCCATTTTATACTCTGCGCACAAATTTTAAAACGAGGGGCCACTTACTTATCTACTCATTTAGTTTAGATTATGTGTGTGGGTTTCTTTCTTTGTTTACTCTCGTTTGTGTGTGTTTGTGTGCTCTTGGATTTATGTGTGTGTGTATGATGTGTGTGTATGATGTGTGTGTATGATGTGTGTGTGTGTATGATGTGTGTGTATGATGTGTGTGTATGATGTGTGTGTGTGATGTGTGTGTATGATGTGTGTGTATGATGTGTGTGTATGATGTGTGTGTATGATGTGTGTGTATGATGTGTGTGTGTGTATGATGTGTGTGTATGATGTGTGTGTGTGTGTATGATGTGTGTGTGTGTATGATGTGTGTGTATGATGTGTGTGTATGATGTGTGTGTATGATGTGTGTGTGTGTATGATGTGTGTGTATGATGTGTGTGTATGATGTGTGTGTATGATGTGTGTGTGTGTATGATGTGTGTGTATGATGTGTGTGTGTGTATGATGTGTGTATGATGTGTGTGTGTGTATGATGTGTGTGTATGATGTGTGTGTATGATGTGTGTGTATGATGTGTGTGTATGATGTGTGTGTATGATGTGTGTGTATGATGTGTGTGTGTGTATGATGTGTGTGTGTGTATGATGTGTGTGTGTGTATGATGTGTGTGTACGATGTGTGTGTATGATGGTGTGTGTATGATGTGTGTGTATGATGTGTGTATGATGTGTGTGTATGATGTGTGTGTATGATGTGTGTGTGTGTATGATGTGTGTGTGTGTATGATGTGTGTGTATGATGTGTGTGTATGATGTGTGTGTATGATGTGTGTGCATGATGTGTGTGCATGATGTGTGTGTATGATGTGTGTGTATGATGTGTGTGTATGATGTGTGTGTGTGTATGATGTGTGTGTATGATGTGTGTGTATGATGTGTGTGTATGATGTGTGTGTATGATGTGTGTGTATGATGTGTGTGTGTGTATGATGTGTGTGTATGATGTGTGTGTATGATGTGTGTGTGTATGATGTGTGTGTATGATGTGTGTGTATGATGTGTGTGTATGATGTGTGTGTATGATGTGTGTATGATGTGTGTGTATGATGTGTGTGTATGGGGGGAAGGGGGTGGGGAGAGTGTATTGCGATGTACTTCTGTCTTTGAGCAAGTATGTAATGTTTGCTTTGTCAATGTGTAAAAATAATAATAATAATAATAATAATAATAAATAAAAAATATAAAAAAAATTAAAAAGGGGCGAAAATTCTGTACTATATTTAGCGGAATTACTACATGACCCGGAAGCTATTAGTGACGTGTAACTTGTATATGGCCACTGTTTTTCACGTCGGCAGACCGATAACCGGAGACGTAACACACGCTGATACGGTCGAAAATGGAAACACTCTGTGTTACTGTTTGGAAACACTCTGTCCTGGCGGTGCTAAACGTTGGGGCGGTCGGTGGTCTAGTGGTTAAGAGACCTGTCACCAATGCGAGAGGTCAGGGGTTCGTGTCCCACTCGGGGCAAAGAATTTTTCTTCTCGTATGTGGCACCGTTCTTCGGGCCGATCGTCGGGGGTTCTCTCCGGGTACTCCTGCTTCCTCCCCCTCTGCTTTGGAAATGTTCAGCCCACCAAATTTGAAAAATAAATGCAATTCTAAATTCCGAAATTTCAAATAGCTGAACTGACCCTTCGCACCACGTGATTGTAATGTGTTATGTCCAGTGTGTGAGAGAATGTGTGTGATTCACGTGAGCGTGCGTGTTGGGTTCAGTTCGCGGCGCTTTGAGCCGATTCATGAAATTGGGAAAAGCGCCTGCAGAGTACCACCGGAAACACTCCCATCCATATTGACTATACGCCGAGTTAGTCAGTATTGGTTACTTCTTTTGTCCCACTACCATAGTGCACGGGGGTAAAACAAAATGGCTGGGCGTTTTACCGGTGCGATGCCGCTCCGTCAATCAGCGGGTTCCCACGTCATAGCACCGCGGTTTCAGTTTTTTCCAAATTCAAAAACGCCAAGCACCGCCGGGAAAAACGCTTTGGATTTTCTTTTTTTTAAATATTAATTTATCTTTGTTTGTTGACATTTATACATTATATAAACAAAAACATACGAGAATACATTTACATACATGCATACAGACACACATACAAATCCATAAACAAAACACATACATGAATTGTTTTTTGTTAAAACAACCTTTTTGTTTTTGTTAAAACTTATCTCCCCCCCCCTCCCTCCCCGCGCTACGATAATGCTGGGCATGGAGTTTTTTCAGCGCGTTACAAGACATCATCATCATCATCATCATCAACTGAAGTAAGCCAATGACAACTAAATCAATCCAAAAAAAAAAAAAACTAAAACAAAAAAACCTAACCAACAAACTAACAAAAGAAAGTGCTTCAGAGAAAAACAAAGCAAAAAAAACAACCAAAAAAATACCAAAAAAAAAAAAACACAAAGAATAAACACACACAGAACAAAAAACACAAAACAAAACAACAACAAAAAAACGCTTTGGATTTTCAGTTGTCGATTGGAACGGATTGAAAGGGGCCGTTTACCACCCGGAATCCTACTTGTACTAATTACGTTACAACGATGTAAGTATGTGTATATGATCATGTTTTAAAATAACGGCTTTCACTGAGAGCAATCGTCGTGGAAACTGCTGAAGCGATATAGCAACGCGAAAGGGTCGTCCATTTGGATTAACCTCCTGTGAGTGAGGAAGCCACAAGTCACGGCTGGGGAAAAGCGTAGCTGTATGTACAGCACCTCCCACCTTCCTGCTAGCTGTATGTACAGCACCTCCCACTTTCCTGCTAGCTGTATGTACAGCACCTCCCACTTTCCTGCTAGCTGTATGTACAGCACCTCCCACTTTCCTGCTAGCTGTATGTACAGCCAGCACCTCCCACTTTCCTGCTAGCTGTATGTACAGCCAGCACCTCCCACTTTCCTGCTAGCTGTATGTACAGCACCTCCCACTTTCCTGCTAGCTGTATGTACAGCACCTCCCACTTTCCTGCTAGCTGTATGTACAGCACCTCCCACTTTCCTGCTAGCTGTATGTACAGCACCTCCCACTTTCCTGCTGTATGTACAGCACCTCCCACTTTCCTGCTAGCTGTATGTACAGCACCTCCCACTTTCCTGCTAGCTGTATGTACAACACCTCCCACTTTCCTGCTAGCTGTATGTACAGCACCTCCCACTTTCCTGCTAGCTGTATGTACAGCACCTCCCACTTTCCTGCTAGCTGTATGTACAGCACCTCCCACTTTCCTGCTAGCTGTATGTACAGCACCTCCCACTTTCCTGCTAGCTGTATGTACAGCACCTCCCACTTTCCTGCTAGCTGTATGTACAGCCAGCACCTCCCACTTTCCTGCTAGCTGTATGTACAGCACCTCCCACTTTCCTGCTAGCTGTATGTACAGCACCTCCCACTTTCCTGCTAGCTGTAAGTACAGCACCTCCCACTTTCCTGCTAGCTGTATGTACAGCACCTCCCACTTTCCTGCTACTGTACCAGCATGCACGATATCCATTCCGCTCCACTCCCGACTGCCCCCACCCCCACCCCACTCCCGCCACCCATTCCCCCCCCCCCCCTCCGAATGAAATGGGACTTTAAACGTGCACACGGCCTGGTATTAATGCTTACGATGGACGAGACATGCACCGTAAACGTGTCTGCACTTGAATTTTGACTCGACTGGGAAAACCGACAACCAAATTCCTGTCCACAAGAGGATGCGAACCTACCAAATGCTGACAGTGCAGAGTGCAAACGCGGAAAACTTCTGCAATCCGAGGAAACCAAACCATTCTCCAGCCCCTTCTTTTTACATTTTTTTGACAAAAGCGGCAGTCGCCTCCCTTCAAACTAACAAGAGAACCGAACGAACGGACAACGCACTAACAGCATAACGCGGCTTCAGTCGCGGAGCATAAAAAGACAGGTGTCTGTCAGACCAACAAATCGAATCTCCCGAGACTTTAATTTTAACTTGGTGAAGCCATCTGACTGTAGAAGGAAGCCAACACGACGCTGACTGCCCCACACGTGTAACGACAGAACTGAAGCCTTGGGCGTGAGTTTAGGGGGAAGGGGAAGGGGAAGTTAAAAATAAAATTTAAAAAAGAGGGAGAAGAAGAAATGTTTAAGTGTGTGTGTGTGTGTGTGTGTGTGTGTGTGTGTGTGTGTGTGTGTGTGTGTGTGTGTGTGTGTGTGTGTGTGTGTGTGTGTGTGTGTGTGTGTGTGTGTGTGTGTGTGTGTGTGTGTGAGAGAGAGAGAGAGAGAGAATGACAATGACAATGATCCTTTATTTTTGAACGGTAGAGATGGGGCGCCACAAATACCCTTTATTATTATTATTATTATTATTATTATTATTATTATAAAGCTATTGGCACAGTTACCATTTCCAAACTTGCCGTTGCAGAGAGAGAGAGAGGTACGTGCCCTTGAATGGTCAGGTACATGGTAATTTTAGTTTCTAGATTGAAGCATTTTTACGGGTGACTATGATGCCTGAGGTTAAATAGGGAATATATAGGCATTCTGAGGCCTCGTGCGTTTGTATTCCTTGATCGACTGTGCCCACATACAACAAGAACCATAAATCGAATTAGAGGGACAGATGCCTGGTGGGACTGATGTCCCCTGGTACTCCTTCCTGTCGTGCTCATCTCCTAGCATTCCCTCCCCTACTTTATCTGTCCCTCGCTACCCCGCTAGGGGTTTCCGTAAAAAGATGAAGCATTACTGACGCTCTGTTTGATGCAGTTTTCTTCATCTGAAACAACTTGCTCCTTCAGTCTATGCCCCAATCAGTCCGGCCCTCCGGCTCCCGAACGACGACAGCTACGGTAATACTGATCACACACACACACACACACACACACACACACACACACACACACACACTATGTGTCAGTCTTGAGCAAAGAGACGCACAGAGAGACAGAGACGGACAGACAGGCAGAGGGAGAAAGAGAGGGGGTGGGTGTTTGGGAGTTTAACGTTCTTTTCCACCACGTAAGGATAGTATCAAAGGCGGAGCATAGAGAAAAAGGCTAGCACAAGTATCTGGCCCCAGCCTGAATTCGAACTCACGACCCGAGCATTGAGAGACCAGCGCTCTATCATTCGGCTGTCCCTACTTCAGAGAGAGAGAGAGAGAGAAATCAACGAAACAAACCCAAACAAAAACACAAAAAAAACAGACCCCCAAAGGGACAAGTAACGGCCACTTAACTTTTATTTATAAACCCACACCTCCCTTCCCCCATTCCCCAGCTCCACACCCCCACCCACCCCGCTCATCCACCCGCCAGCAAAACAATTTGCACCCTCGCGAGACATCACGGGTCTATCGAACTGACGCTGGAGGCCAGTGGGAACCGGCAGCAGCCGAGCCGCAGTTTAGTCCGGAAGACAACGGAAGTTTGTGTGTTGACTTGGAAATGTCAGGCTACAATCAGACACCTCACACATGCAAACGGCCCATTTTAGACGCGCGGAATGCGGTAATGAGCGGGACATGTGGACATGCGAGCCTCTCTCTGGCCTCCCCAAAAACATCGCAATGAGAAACGTATAGCCTGCTTTGGAGCTGTGTGGCCGTGATGTTCGTGTGTGAGAGTGTGATGTTGGATAAGCGGGCCAAGGGGCAAAGCATTCTGATTCGCAGGTCAAAGAACACAGTGGTGAGCGGTGGTCTAATAGGTAGCGTGTCGGACCGGCTTAATCGCTGCGCTACTGAACGACCGCTGTCACGACGAAGCGTGGACTCGTGCCCAGGTCGAGCTTGTGATAATTATGTAATAACTTTTTTTCCTGGCTATCGGGCTGCTCGTCGGGGGTTTTTGTCCGGGTTATCCGCCCGCTCCGCCCCCCCCCCCCATCCCCAAGCAAAATTGAAAAATAGGACAGGTGGGTTCGGGTATAGTGGTTAGTAACTCAATTTGGTTCACGAGGTTTACGGTTAGTACACTAGTTTAAATGGGGTTAGAGGTCAGAATGACGAAGAATCCGACTTAGAGGTCAGGGTGAGGCTGGCCTTGGGTTAAAAAAAAATCATTAATGGCCAAACTTGTTTCATGTGTTTGTTTTCACCCTTTTTGTACGTTTGTTTGTGGTTCTCAGTTTCAGTGTTTTTATCCCCAACCCAGCCCCAATTTGACCCTCTAACCCCCTTTTTTAACCCCCCCCCTTTTTTTTTTGGGGGGGGGGGGGCTTTTTGTGGGATGGCATGGAGGGGGAGTAGAGGATTCAGTGTGAGCCGTCAGTTAAACTGACACAGGCCGATCGAAAAGTCTAGAATCTTGAATCGCCGCAAAAGTGGCAGTTGAGACAGTGATTTCCTCGTGCATGCTCGTCGTCAATTAGAATGACGTCATAGCCGGGTCAAGCGGACACGTAAGTGCGGCAGACATTTTCTCTTTTACATCCAGCAATATTGATTTATCCACGCTGGTCCGAGTAATCCATGAGACTGCTTGTGCATCATGAATTGTCGTGCGTCGATCAGTCTCAAGCCCCGATCTAGGCACGGTTTCTGTTCAAGCTTCCATTTCTGCCCATGGTCTATAGGGTGGGGTGGGGTGGGTGTTTGGGGGTTTAACGTCCTTTTCCACCACATAGGGTGATATCAAAGACGGGGCAACGATGAAAAGGCCAACACAAATATTAGGCCCCAGCCGGGATCGAACTCACGACCCGAGCATTAGAAGTCCAACGCTCTACCATTCGACCCCCCCCCCCCCCCCCCCCCATGGTCTATAGAATTACGAGTTGTGACACACATTGACGCCATCAACGTTGTCCGAAACAAGCAGAAAATGAAATTACCCAGACCAAAAACGCCCCAAAACCACTACAAGGTCTGAGACAGTTTAACAGAACAGCTGTTGTGCTCAGCTTCCTTATTCATGAGCACTGTTTGTACTTGTGGGGTGGGGTGGCCGAATGATAGAGCGTTGGACTTCTAATGCTCGGGTCGTGAGTTCGTATCCCGGCTGGGGCCAAATATTTGTGCTGGCTTTTTCATCGTTGCCCCGTCTTTGAAATCACCCGGATGTGGTGGAAAAGGACGCTGCACCCACCCACCCGTTTGCTTTTGTGGGGTGGTTTGCATCGTGTGGTTTTCTAGAAGTGTTATACAATCCTTCACGTCAACCAGTGTACTCGAGTCAGCTATTGAGTCATGGCCGGACAGAAGTGAAGCGGGGGAAAAGAATCCATGCCCGCGGCAGCTGTGTGACCTGTGGGTTTATACTCTCATCAGATTCCCCGAGGGCACGCACGCTCCACGCTTGTCTTAAAGGTCTCTTTCCATGATTTAAAAAAAAAATCTTGCAGACGCGAGTGCACCTCTATAAAAGTGCTTGCACTTTCCGCGTTACAGATCTTATAACAGAGACATACACAGAGAGATAGGAAACTGGTTCTTGCAGCTACTTACACTCTTTGCTACCCTAGGAACCAGGTCGCTGTTTACATTTCAAATAACACAACTCTAAGCCCTCCATCTGCCTAAAAATGACCCCTGGCGTTCTGAAACAAGGCGTCCAACTATAAGAAACAAGTATTTTGCCCCAAACAAAATATAGTAGGACTTAAATGTCAAATTTCGAAATTAGGGATTCTGCACATCCCAAAAAAATTACAGTTTCATATACTGACTTACTTACACCTTCTGCTAAACCAAAACCACGCAATAACGTTTTTAAGTAGCTTACACGAAGGAGTAAATTCTGGGGGCTCGACCCGTTTTTAATTGACAGGAGTGGAGTCGTCCACTGTTGTTGTTGTTGTTGTTGTTGTTGTTGTTGTTGTTGTTGTTGTTGCTGCTGCTGCTGCTGCTGCCGTGGCTGCCGTGGCTTGTTGGATGTGTGTGTGTGTGTGTGTGTGTGTGTGTGTGTGTGTGTGTGTGTGTGTGTGTGTGTGTGTGTGTGTGTGTGTTGAGGGGGGGGGGGGCAGAGAAAGAAAGAGAGGGAGAAACAGCAAGACAGACAGGCAGATACCCAGACACACATATACCCATACAAAGAGAACACACACACACACACACACACACACACACACACGCACGCACGCACGCACGCACACACAGATTTTTGTCATGAAAACAGCAGATTTTTGTCATGAAAACAGACCTTTACCTCTAACCAAACCAAATGTCACGTGGAGTCCAGACGGTCAATAAAAGCGATCGATGTGAGTTTCCTTTTTCGTGAAGGATCGCGTGAGCATTTTCGATTGACTGGTCGGCGTACGCCAGTTTGATGGCCTGAGAGGCTGTTGAGGCGGAGAGAAGGCATTCAAGAAGGTACTACTGCGTCTCTCTCTGATTGAGTAGTGGAGATATGTGTGAATACTCAAGCTGTGTTTTATACAACTGTCAAACATCTAGTTTCCAAAAATAGTCAGTGAACTGATTGATTCTTTTTGATATTGTGCATATAGAGTGGGTTATTCATTCAACCAATTAAGGAACCAGACAATCAATCAATCAATCAATCAATCAATCAATCAATCGCTCATTCATCCACTCAATCACTCACTCACTCATCCACTCCCTCAATCATCCACTCCCTCAATCATCCACTCCTTCAATCAATCAATCAATCAATCGCTCATTCATCCACTCAATCACTCACTAACTCACCCACTCACTCAATCAATCAATCAATCAATCAATCACTAACTCACTCACTAACTCATCCACTCCCTCAATAAATCAATAAATCACTCATCCATAAACTCACCCACTCACTAACTCATCCATTCCCTCAATCAATCAATCAATCAATCAATCAATCAATCAATCAATCAATCAATCAATCAATCAATCAATCAACTCACTAACTCACTAACTCACCCACTTCCTCAACCATCCACTCCCTAAAACAGTCAATCAAGCAAGCAAGCACTTACCAAATCATTCACTCAATCATTCAATCAATCAATCAATTCAATCATTTTTTTGTCGAGCTTGGACATTTGCTTTGCAGATCACTGCAAGTACAAAGCCACTCTCCACTGATAGGAAAATGACCTCCCCGAAGATGTCTTTCGTTGAGGATGATGACTTCGGAGACGAGACAAATACCCATTTCAGTTAGAAATGCATGAATGTCAATCATTCATGCATACACAAATGAATTCAGCATGGCGTCATATTAAGGGGCCGTGGCGGGAGGTCACCTCCCATAACCCGCGCACCTGCAATCACCACCAGGCATCTGGCATCAGCCGTGTTCAACATTCCTAATAGGCCAGAAGGGAATAATCTTTACCGGCATGCACATGCTCTCTCTATCTCTCTCTCTCCCCCCCCCCCCCCCCGGTGTAGTGTAGTAACGGCAAGTTTTAAATTTGGTATGCCACTTCTACGGTTGTAAAGTAAAGACTCTCTCTCTCTCTCTCTCTCTCCCCCCCCCCCCCCCCCGGTGTAGTGTAGCAACTGCAAGTTTTCAAATTGGTATGTCACTTCTACCGTTGTAAAGTAAAGACTCTCTCTTTCTCTCTCTCTCTCTCTCTCTCTCTCTCCCCCCCCCCCCCCGGTGTAGTGTAGTAACGGCAAGTTTTAAATTTGGTATGCCACTTCTACGGTTGTAAAGTAAAGACTCTCTCTCTCTCTCTCTCTCTCTCTCTCTCTCTCTCTCTCTCTCCCCCCCCCCCCCCGGTGTAGTGCAGCAACTGCAAGTTTTCAAATTGGTATGTCACTTCTACCGTTGTAAAGTAAAGACTCTCTCTCTCTCTCTCTCTCTCTCTCTCTCTCTCTCTCTCTCTCCCCCCCCCCCCCCCCCGGTGTAGTGTAGCAACTGCAAGTTTTCAAATTGGTATGTCACTTCTACCGTTGTAAAGTAAAGACTCTCTCTCTCTCTCTCTCTCTCTCTCTCTCCCCCCCCCCCCCCCCGGTGTAGTGTAGCAACTGCAAGTTTTCAAATTGGTATGTCACTTCTACCGTTGTAAAGTAAAGACTCTCTCTCTCTCTCTCTCTCCCCCCCCCCCCCCGGTGTAGTGTAGCAACTGCAAGTTTTCAAATTGGTATGTCACTTCTACCGTTGTAAAGTAAAGACTCTCTCTCTCTCTCTCTCTCTCTCCCCCCCCCCTCCCCGGTGTAGTGTAGCAACGGCAAGTTTTCAAATTGGTATGTCACTTCTACCGTTGTAAAGTAAAGACTCTCTCTCTCTCTCTCTCTCTCTCTCTCTCCCCCCCCCTCCCCGGTGTAGTGTAGCAACGGCAAGTTTTCAAATTGGTATGTCACTTCTACCGTTGTAAAGTAAAGACTCTCTCTCTCTCTCTCTCTCTCTCTCCCCCCCCCCCCCCCGGTGTAGTGTAGCAACTGCAAGTTTTCAAATTGGTATGTCACTTCTACCGTTGTAAAGTAAAGACTCTCTCTCTCTCTCTCTCTCTCTCTCTCTCTCTCTCTCTCTCTCTGTATAGCCTAAGATCGTTATCTTTGAATTACAGCGACTGCATTCAGGTTTTTTTTTTTTTTTTTTTTTTGGTTGTTGTCGTTGTTGTTTTTTTGTTTGTTGTTCAAGTGTTGCTGTTGTTGTTTTTAAGATACTATTGCTACGATCACTAGTCTTCATGTAAGGGAGAATTCTGTTTTGGAATATCTGCGATTGTGACCCCCCCCCCCCCCCAAAAAAAAAAAGAAAAAAGAAAAGGCCTGTGCTCTCGAAGTCACGGGAGAAAATGGAATATGCTGTCGGCTGCTCGGTGAAAGGGGACTGCACTCTGGAGTCTAGGTCCATTCACGGTATTACAATATTAATAATGTCACCGGCTGCTGCGTTTTGGCTTCAACCAGCTGAACGCAAGCCTGTCTGGGCATGCATTTGTTTTTTTGTGTCTGAGTGGTGTGATGCAGAACGACCTATGAGCCGAAAAATTGTGACGTTTGTGTCCTTATTTATTAGTTGCCTCATGCTTATAATTCTCCGGTTAGTCAGTCACCAAGTGCAGGATAGGGGTGTGTGTGTGTGTGTGTGTGTGTGTGTGTGTGTGTGTGTGTGTGTGTGTGTGTGTGTGTGTGTGTGTGTGTGTGTGTGTGTGTGTGTGTGAGAGAGAGATAGAGAGAGAGAGATAGAGAGAGAGAGAGTGTACAATTATATGAATTTATTTATCTTAACTTCTTTATGTGTCTTATGCTCGCCCGCATGAATTACCCTACGGGGATAAATAAAGTATTTTTGACTTGACTTGACTTGACTTAACTGTAGTTCTTACAGACAGCAATCAAACTTACGCATGTAATTTATCCGGTCAGTTGAAACTTGTGCTCTTGTGTCTTTCTAGTGTCACAGAGAGTTGTTGAAGAGTAACGAGCGATTAAAACAGATACACGGATGAAGTAGCAAACTCTCCTGCGTTTGAAGATTCGAAATAGTTTTAGTTTGGGTAGCCGAGTCCGAATTCAGTCAAAATCGTTTCAGTGACGGCAGCCGTTAACAAAACTGATAATCAAGGGACGGAACTCCTGTTTTCAGTCTGATATGATGACGACATTGAAATTTATAGATATTTATTAATTCTGACGGAAACTGACACCGCAACTGACATTTCAGGCTTTGAGACACAGAGCCATTTATACCGCCGTCTCACTGCTTGACTTCCACCGAGCATTCAAGGGTACTGGACAGATTAATTCATAAACATTTCTTCTTTGATTAGATATGATCATTCTCCATATAAAAAAAAAAAACTATGACGATCCGGCAAAGAAGTAATATAGTATTTTTGAGGTGGGTGGAGCCGCTTTAAGGTGTAGTACAGGGAGTGTCCGTGTGTTGGACCAGAACATCCGTGAAGATCAAAACACGCCCAGCAAACAATAGGCAGGACAAATATAACTTCGATTTTATTCAGTTCGTTTCAGTTCTCTGTCTCCGTTGTGAGTCACGTTTTGTATGCAGTCTCTTGCCTCTCTCTCTCTCTCTCTCTCTCTCTCTCTCTCTCTCTCTCTGTGTGTGTGTGTGTGTGTGTGTGTGTGTGTGTGTGTGTGTGTGTGTGTGTGTGTGTGTGTGTGTGTGTGTGTGAGTGTGAGTGTGTGTGTGTGTGTGTGTGTGTGTGTGTGTGTGTGTGTGTGTGTGTGTGTGTGTGTCTGTGTGTGTGTGTGTGTGTGTGTGTGAGTGTGAGTGTGTGTGTATGTAGGGTACTTGGTGCAAGTCAATGAGCAGCTTTAAATACTGCCTTAAGTGACATTATCAGGTCATTAACGCATTCACCGTAATAATCACATGCACAACGATGAGCTGATAACAGCAGTCACACCTATACAAGTATCATCTGTGACACATACAATGTATCCACTTCAAAGACAGGGGAAAGAAAAACCTCCCAGTGTGTGCGTGCGTGCGTGCGTGCGTGCGTGCGTGCGAGCGTGCGTGCGTGCGTGCGTGCGTGCGTGTGTGTGTGTGTGTGTGTGTGTGTGTGTGTGTGTGTGTGTGTGTGTGTGTGTGTGTGACTTTAAAACCACGCATTCATCCACACTGACCAAGAAATCAACAAGAAAACAATTAAAACAAGCCATTACCAAACATGCAATCCTGCGCAAATGGCCTATAACGATTTGAAGCCCATCACGCTGTCACTGAGCCGATCACAGCTGCATTATACAAAATTGATGTGCTCGGCTGGGTACAGTCGGTTTGACCCAGGACCCGCTGTGTGTCAGCGATCTGACGGAAACTGACACCGCAACTGACATTTCAGTTCAGGCATTGAGACACAGAGCCATTTATACCGCCGTCTTTACTGCTTGACTTCGACCGAGCACTTAAGGATACTCAGTGGACAGATTGGATAGTATTCAAGTGGAGCGTAGTCAAGGCGAACTGATTAAATTTCGTGTGACAGCATTGACCGGCCGGCGTGTGGCATGTTGCATGTTGCATCAGACAACTGCAGGAGACAATCGCGAAAATTCAAATCTCACAAACTGTCAACATAAACTGACTCACCTTGAAAACAGTTGGTAGTCCAGCAGTGGAACTTATGGCGTAGCTGCACTGAGATCACGAGGCCCCAAGCACAGAAGCCGGTAAATGTCGAAGACAAGCCTGCCTGTTACGATGCCAAAACACGAGCCCGATTCCTTAACGTGCCGACGGAACCGTATTAAAAATAGACAGCGACTCCTCTCTCGTGTTATGTCAGCTATTCCGGCCAGTTCTTGTCTCGCAGAGCTCGGCCTGTCTGTCTGTTGGCACGGCGCTTGCCGAGAGGTGGTGGAGAGAGGGACTGAAGGAGTGGGAGAGAGAGGGAGTGAGAAAGAGGAATAAGAGCTTAGGAGACACGCATCAAAGAATGAATTATGCTAACAAGCGCCGGTAGCCGCGTGAAGAATGGAACGCGGCGAATCTCCCCCCGTCCTACCGGCCGAGTCGTCGGCTGCGTCGGTGGTGGTGGTGGGTACGTAGTGGTGGTGGTGGCGGTGGTGAGGGTAAGGAGCTGAAGCTGCAGTAGGTGGTGGCGGTGGTGGTGGTGGTGGAGGAAAGTAGTTGCAGCTGTAGCAGAGGGCGGTAGTAGGCGTTATTGTCTTCATTCAGATCAGCCCATCACATGTATAACTTCGCAACGCCCTGCAACGTGTACATGCGCCTGTATGCATGAAGATCAACGCGCAAGATAGCGAGAGAGTGAGGGGGCAAAGAAAAAAACCTATGGCCATAAGGCATAACGCGGGACGCGATCGATATACGCAGTTAGCGGGTCAGGTACAGGCCAAAAAACATGTGCCGGTGTTTACTGTGTGAGGGCAGGACTGTGTTGACTTTTGGTGCATGATTATCGCCTGGTGTGTTTCATCTCTACATCGGTCATTTGCGTGATGGTGTTGCTGCGGGTAATGGGCCATGCGTATTACGCGCGGAATCTGCCAATAGATTAACGTGGCACGACCCCCTCCCCCCCCCCCCCACACACACACACACTTTTTTTTATTTTTTAAACTGTACCTGTTAGGAAAAATCGAGCTTGTTCCCCCGGGGGAAAGTCGTCGCCGCGGTGCAGAGCCACCCAATACATATCATATTTCTCAATCTTGCTGGGGGAGGAAAGCCGGATAATCCGGGGAGAACCCCCCGATGAGCAGCCCGGTGACCAGGAAAACCCGGTATCACATATCACAAGCTCGACCTGGGCTCAAGCCCACGCTTCATCGCCGTGACAGCGGTGACGGCCGTTCAGTAGCGCAGCGGCTAAATCCGACGCGCTACCTATTAGACCACCTCCCCCTCCTCCCGCACCACCCCGGCCCACCCGGTCGCAATCTCTCCACTGATCCACCGGCCCTTTTCCCCCGAGGAGAACCACCTTATTAAGGACAGAAGAGTATTTCACGCACAATGCAAAGCAAAACACAGTAATTTTGTCTCCTTTGAAATATTGCCGGATCAGTTGCCGAGATTTCTTCGCGATTTAAAAAAAAAAAAAAAAAAACCGCCCTGTACTAAGTACTGCGGTTCCCTCCGGAAGTATGCGTTCAGGCAATACCATTCCCGTCTCCTGGATCGGAGAGCACTTTGGAAGCTTGGATTCCTTCCAGCTCAGGGGTAAGCGATAAATCCTATGCATGCATAATGTACACATGCTTCGACTGCACACACACACACACACACACACACACACACACGCACACACACACACACACACACACACACACACACACACACACACACACACCGCCGGAAACGACAGTCGTTATGGAGTTATTTCAGTTTTACCTCGGGGTTATCGATCGCGAATGACGCCGATAAACGCGATTAATTTTATTGCAGAACTTCACTTTTGTGTCTTGGCAGTCACGACAAATTTACACAGAGCTTGCTTAGCCTGGTAACACGGTGGATAAAACGCTGAATCTTGTTTATGAGCGAGCGCTGCAGCGAGCGAGGGTTATTCGCAAAACACTGACGTTCAAGTGCGCTGTTGGAAAAAGAGCGTTTGCACGCGCAGTTACGCATTCAGGCGATCACGTGACAGCGGGGAGTAAATACGAGAGGGGCATGTGCTTTATCGGCTTGTTGACTCATTTCGAAGGAATGACCATGGGAAGTGAGGGGCGGTGGGAGGGGGTGGGTGGGAGGGGGCTGTCTCGAGATGATTCTGGGGGGCTTGTTAGATCACACACACACACACACACACACACACACACACACACACACACACACACACACACACACACAAAATTGTGGCACTGGTGTGTCAGTGTTTGTGTGGCATAGTGTGTGTGTGTGTGTGTGTGTGTGTGTGTGCGCGCGCGCGTGTGCGTGTGCGCGTGTGTCTGTGTGTGTGTTTCTCCGTTCTTCACTTCATCCTTGATGAAGTTACAAGCTCCAAATGGTCTTTCTTCTGTTTCAGTAATTACTTCGGGTTTTTCTTCTGCTACTTGCAGTCAGGTATGTCACGTAAATGAGTCTCCTCTATTTCTTTATACACTATAGACTTTACAACCAGTTTTTACTTTTTTTAAAATTCTTTTTCGGAAAGATCAGTATAAAGCTACAGGTACTCCGGAGTGTAATTCGAACGGCCAACTCAACACATATTCAGCTCAATAAATTAGGTCGTCTGTCACGTGTTTCGTCTTGTGTGAGAGGAGCACCTTCAAGCATCAGCGTCAGTTTCACCTAGCTTGTAACAAGAGCCTTGTTTTCATTATTTCTAGACGTCCTTCACCTCTACCTATTATCGGCCCTGCGCTGCACTTTACAGCAACAACATTTGTTGTTGTTTTTTGGGGGGGGTTTTTTGTTTGTTTTTGTTTTTTTACTGAACATGTACGCCTGTAGAAAAAAATCTGTTCAGCTTGTGTATTCAATCTGACGTGTTGTTAGAATTCAGTGTAGGTTAGTCAGTGTGTCTGCAGAAGAACACAAATGCACGAGGGTGCGGGGTGGGTCGGTGTTTGGGGTTTAATGTCCTTTTCCACCACATGCGGGTGATATGAAAGACGGGGCAACGATGTAAAAGCCAGTACAAATATTTGGCCCCAGCCGGGATACGAACTCACGACCCGAGCATTAGAAGTACAACGCTCTACCATTCGGCCACCCCGGCTCCCCACAACTGCACGAGGTCTCAAAATGCTTATTTAGTATGCACTCGTTACTGGCCTCAGGCATCGTAGTCACCCTTAAATTGAAATGCTTCAATCAAAAAAAAATGAATGTCTCCTTTCCGCTCAGGCCTCACTGGAGTAATGCTAGTCTACTTTTAGGCCAGATAGCCACTTCATCCAAATTCGCTCGCGTCACTTTAGCCTCTTTTCTGCCAAGAAGTTCCAGCTTCACTGGCAGCTTGCCTTTTCTTGCGGGCCCCTGGCATGCACCTTGTCCTAAAAAATACAAAATCAGGAAAATCACGCTTCTTCACGACAATAAAAATCACGACAAAGTAGCACACTCGCCAAACAGGGTTGCCATGTCGGACGGAGCCCTTACACTGATGTCACACAGGAGTGTTTTATTCCGAACAAACAGCGGACAGGCGTAACAGCACTAATAGAGAGTGGGGTCACGTGGGGTCAAATGCAGTTTCTTTTTGAAGGACCCCTGTTTGGCGAGTGTGCTAGTTTGTAGTCAGTTTTGTTGTCATGAAAAAGCGTGATTTTCGTGATTTTTTTTTTTTTTTTTTTGTAGGAAGAAGTGTCTCTTAAATTTCAAAATGGAAACACACAGTGCCACATTTTGGAAAACACCCGAAGAAATGGAAGTGCCACTTCTTGGGGGGAAAAAAACAACCACGACAAACCAAAACAAGAACCGAAGTGCTACTATTTATAAATCGGTCGAGATTTTACTTCCTTTTGTGTACGGCACCTCGTCTTTCACCAGCCATCTCGATTACCCCCTCCCTCCCCCTCCCTCCAACCCCCTCGCCCTTGATGGAGTAGAGCGACAGCGAAACTGAGGTAACGAGACGAATTTAACTTCGGATCAATACCTGGATTGTTTTAACGGCCCCCGGACCCGCAGTTCCTGGCTGGTTGTCGAAACTAGACTTTGTTTCTCTGTGTCTGTCTGCCAGAGTTGTTGGCTGTAATTGTTTTCCCGAGTTGTTGCACGTGCAAGGTACGCGCAACATGTTCCCCCGAGGGCTCGTAATTCTGTGTGTGTGGTCTGAGAGATGTACTTACACGAATTTCAAGAATGGTGCCAATGTATGTGTGAGTGTGCTTGCACTGAACACACGGAAACGATACCATCTATACAGAATATTGTGTTTACTATGGCTGTCAGCGTTTTGCCTGGTGGAGTGTGTGTGTGTGTGTGTGTGTGTGTGTGTGTGTGTGTGTGTGTGTGTGTGTGTGTGTGTCAGTGCGTGTGTCACGGTGTCAGTGCGTGTGTGTGTGTGTGTGTGTGTGTGTGTGTGTGTGTGTGTGTGTGTGTGTGTGTGTGTGTGTGTGTGTGTGAATATGCATGTAACTTCTGCCGTTGTGAAGGTTCTTGTTCTTGTCCTCTCTCCCTGTCATTTAGTGTCAGTCAGTGTGTGCATGCGCGCGCGCGTGTGTCTGTGTATGTGTGTGAGCGTGCGTGCGTGCGTGCGTGCGTGTGTGTGTGTGTGTGTGTGTGTGTGTGTGTGTGTGTGTGTGTGTGTGTATGTGTGTGTGTGTGTGCGTGCGCGCGCGCGCAAGCTCGGGGAAGGGGCCTCTGAAAGTCTCATCGGCCAGCACGGGTTCACAAACTAGGAGCCAACCAAATCACAATGGTGTGTTTCTTATTTCCGTTGTCTGGCACGAGGGTCGGAGACGAAATATACAAAACTGATGCTGGAATTATCATCACATCCTGCCAGTCCCTCCCGGTCCCTCCGGTTCCAAGGTAAAGTTCGGGTGGAAATCGAGGACGCTTGTTGCAACAAAGTGTGAATCGCTTTCATCTAATATTTCTTACAGTGTTTATTTTTATGTTTACGGCTGCGGCGCAAGAGGTTTATTGGTCGGTCGCAATATCCCGGGTTTATGACATTAAAAAAAAAAAATCATTATCACTGGCCCCCGTAGTGTAGTGGTTAGCACTTCGGACCATGGACCGGGCATTCCGGGTTAGAGCCCCAGCCGAGGCAAGCGGGATTTTTCCTACCTAGGTCGGCTCCTACCCAGAGCGGGTGTGCTATGGGCCCAATGGGGAGGCTGTTGCCACACAGCCGAGATTCACCCACTTCACGGGTGCGACTTTGGAGGTGCTTCCCTTGGTATGACACGTCTTATGATGTGGATGATTACACGGCCGGCACCGCAGGTGCCGTAGTTCCCGGGCCTGGTTAATGCCGGGATATTTGTGACAGGAAGCGTGGAATGCGGCCCTTTCTCGCAGTCCCAAACCACACGGACCTGCATAGCATTATCTTACCATCATCCTCATCTCCATCATCATGCATAGTAAAAATTGTCCCCAGCTTCTGAGCCCTCCGTGGGTTCCACCAATCGCCTGGGAGGCACACCACTTGAACTGGCAAAAAGAGTTGGGGCAGCAAAAAAAAAAAAAAAAAAAACCCCTTTCGGGAAATTCGGGCTGCTTCCCCCGAGGGAAGCGCGTCACCGCGGTGCAGCGCCACCCAATACCTATCCTATATATATATTTTTTTTTTTTACAATTTTGCTGGGGGAGGAAAGCCGGATAACCCGGAGAGAAACCCCCGATGAGCAGCCCGGCATCCAGGAAAAACCGGTATGACAAGCTCGACCTGGGCTCTACTGATGACGTTGCACTTTTGCTCTGCATGTAATAGACTAATGTCCGCCTGACTGTGAATGGGCTCCCGAAGATAAATATTAGCAGGTAACGCCCCTATCTCACTTCATCAGTTAGGCTGTACAGAGGTGTGCCACATCGCTTCTCTGCCTATGCTCACCAATATTTAAACGGGCTGTTTCCATGCTAAGGGAAGTTACGTTTTGGGGGGGAACAGATTCGCTTGTGAGTAGGCCTGTAGGCTGTACGCTGGAAACACTCTATGTTGATGATTAGTAGAGGTTTATTGTTGTTGTTGTTGTTGGGGTTTTTTGTTTGTGTTTGTTTGGTTTTTTTTTGTTGTTGTTGTTTTGTTATTTTGTTTGTTTGTTTTTGGGGTTTTTTTTTTTTTTTTTTTGGGGGGGGGGGGGGGTTGCCCCAACTTTTCGCCAGTTCCAGTGGTGTTCCTCCCAGGTAATGGGTGAAATCCACGGAGGGCTCGAAAGCTGGGGCAATTTCTATTATGCATGATGATGGAGATGAGGATGATGGTAAGATGATGCTATGGAGGTCCGTGTGGTTTGGGACTGCGGGACAGGGCCGCATTCCACGCTTCCTGTCATAAATATCCCGGCATTAACCAGGCTGGGACTCGAACCCGGGTCTCCCGGTCCATGGTCCGAAGTGCTAACCACTACACTACGGGGGCCGGCATTAGTAAAGTTCTTAAAGCGACACAATGCTGTTTACACTTTGCGCGAGCGGTCGAACATTCAAATTCTGCAACTGTTGGTACAACACTCTCGGCTACCCAGTGTGTTAGCCGCGTCTTTTAGTACTTTTTTTGCTGGCTCAGTGCCAGCATTTGAGATGCTGTTACTGTGCAGGTGTCTGAGTGGTGTGATGCTTGACACCACAAAAACAGTTCAGAACCATATGCGAGCCTAAAACATTACTGAAGACTGGTCCTTTAACATAAGGAAAAAACGTGTTAGAAAACAAGATTACAAGGCTCTTTATCTATCTATCTATCTATCACACACACACACACACACACACACACACACACACACACACACACACACACACACACACACACACACACACACCAGACAACTCGGCGAGTCGATTTCAAAGCCGTTCATTTCACAGTAAATTGTCCAAGTGAAGCATATAATCAATAGTGACAGTATCATCTGCGGTGTTCAATTTCAAACATGTGCAAACACTTAGGATGAAGCTATTAAAAGCAAAGACCTGTACATACATCATACTGTCTACGGGAAAGGAAATTTGTCACCATGGAAACAAGAAAACTTGACACAAACCCGTCAACATTTTTTTTTCGAGCGAACAATATCACCTGCTTTGGAAATGTTAAGCGAATAATAATAATTTAAAAAAATTCTTTACTAAATTCCGAAACATGAGCAGCTGATCTGACCTCTTCGTACCGAGTGAATGTAATATGTTGTTCTTATGTGTGATTCGCATAAGCACGTGTGATCGCGGTGTTTTCAATAGACGACTCCACTCAGCAAGCCCCAAAGGCCCCACCCTGCCGTGTATTAGCAAAACACAGTACGTCCATGACGTCACTGTACGGTAGAAGGGTGATTTCAAGATGGAAGACTTTGACGTAATGGCCGTTTTCCTTAAATGACGTCAATGGACTTACTGCTTTCTTTCTATGCCAAATCAAGTCCTATCAAACTACGGGGATCCGGGATAGCCGAACGGTAGAGCGTAGGACTTTCAATGCTTGGGTCGTGAGTTCGAATCCCGGCTGGGGCCAAGTGTTTGTGCTGGCCTTTTTCTCGTCGCCCCGTCTTTGATATCACCCCTATGTGGTGGAAAAGGGCGTTAAACTCCCACCCACCCACCCACCCTATCAAACTACATCATTATTCTTCCCTCGTTGTAGTGTCTGGCAAAAAGTTTGCCAGACCATGCCATAAGTTGTCCTCATTGTGCCGCGGGACGTGATTGGCTGAATTCTGGGGGCTCGACCCTTTTAATGGACAGGAATGGAGTCGTCCATGAGCCAGGTAACTGGGTAATTGTCTTCCCTTTCATCTTGGGTCCCTTGGAAACACTGCGGCTGGTAAATCTGGCATCAACTTTCACAATCAAACATTCAAAAGAAAGCAAATGTTGTGGAGCATAAAGCGACAAAAGATTTTGAAGAAACTGACGTAAGTATGAAATATGTATAAAAAGTACAAGAAGCAAAAAGAGCGATTTCTTTCACAAAAGCAATATAGGTGTGTCACTAGTCAAAGGCTGACACTGCAAAAAAAAAAAAAGCCAGCATAAAACTTGACCATTGTGATTTCGCGACCAGCAACATTTTACCGGATCAGACAACTTTCTGATCGAACATCATTTCTGCCTGTGCTTGCAGCAGGTCATGCAGCAGAAGATCCAGACATTTCTCAACACCTGTCTGAGGCGCATCTTCAACATCCGATGGCCAGAGAAGATCCGGAATGAAGAGCTGTGGGAGCGAGCGGGGCAGGAACCAGTGGCCAAGCAGATCCTGCGGAGGAAGTGGGGCTGGATTGGACACACCCTCAGGAAGCCAGCATCCAGCACCACACGCCAAGCCCTGACATGGAACCCGCAGGGGAAAAGGAAGAGAGGCCGGCCTCGCAACAGCTGGAGGCGGGACACTGAGGCAGAGCTATGTAAGCAGGGGACCAACTGGACTGGAGTGGCAAGACTAGCCCAGAACAGAGTGCGATGGCGAAGGGTTGTCGATGGCCTATGCTCCACGTGGAGCCAAGGGCCTAAGTAAGTAAGTAAGTTGCAGCAGGTCATAACGAAGAAAGCGCGTCGATCACGTGACCTGACATTCAAGGCTGCGATTGGCGAGCAAATATCCTCGCGGATGTTTTTTTTTTTTTTTTTTTCTTTTCGGGTTTTTTTTTTTTTTTTTCGTTTTTTTCCCCCTTCTTCTTCTTTCTGACAAATCCAAATGCGCGCCCACGTCAGTGGCCACAGATGTAAAATCATAGAGGCTTACGTAGCAACAGCCGCTGGCAAACATCTGTGCCACTCTTTCTTTCTGGAATTTGTTGCTTGGATGAGCTAAAGGCTGGATAATCAAGTCTGTTGGGTTGCTGTTGTTGCTGTTGTTGTTGTTGCAGTTGTTGTTGTTGTAGTCGTTATTGTTGTTCTTGCTGCTGTTATTGTTGTTGCTATTGTTGTTGTTGTTGGTGGTTGTGGTGGTGGTGGTGGTGTTATTGTAGTTGCTGCTGTCGTTGCTGCTGTCGCTGTTGTTGTTGCTGCTACTATTGTTGCTGTTCTTCTTCTTGTTGTCGTTGCTGTTCTTATTGTTGTTGTTGTTTTGTGTCACCAGGGTTTTCAGACGACTTACATTCCGCCTGTGTACCTATATGCCTGAAGTCGTATTCACTGATCGCACGTGGCCACAGTACGTCAAGTTTGGACGTAACATATTTTTTTCTGGCCAACTGACACTGACACGGGCATCAACCTCTGGGAACCTGTGACGAACTCAAACAGACAGCGGACTTCCTGTCAACCACCGAAATAAGGATCTAGCGCGACCAGACGTCGAACGCAGAAGCAGAAGAAGAAGATGATTGTGACGTGATTGTAATGTGTGTATGTCCACTGTCCAGTGTGTGAGAGAATGCGCGTGATTCACGTAGGCGTGCGTGTTGGGTTCAGTTCGCGGCGCTTTGAGCCGATTCATGAAATTGGGTAAAGCGCCTATACAATACTCATTATTATTATTATTATTAAGATAGACAATACAGATGCTGTTGCGACCTTTCAGCAAAAAAAAAAAAAAAAAAAAAACAAAACAAAAAAAAAACCAAAAAAAAAAAAAAAAAAAACCACTCAACAGACACTGTGTCGATCCAGCAGATCCTAAAACATTCCCATCCCGTGTTCTCTCGAGCAGTCTATAGATCTGTCCTTCCTGTCACCAAATCAGTGGAGCTGAGTTTTCATATACCGATGGAAAAGAATGCCTCTGCCGTCCTGAGAATCAGTTTGAGATTCACAACCTGTGGTGGGCGGTGTAGGCGGGTTCACGCATCTGCCTGTTAAGTTTTGCTTTGTTCTATGACTGAAACACAGAAAGAAAATGTAGAGTCAATGCAGAGCTTGAAAAAATTCAGTACACATATCGTATATCAATGCCACTTTCAGAAAAGAAAGAAAGAAAGAAAGAAAAAAAAAAAGCTCGAAAGAACGGGTACCCTTCCATTACAAAAAAAGGCGCCGGTTGAAGCTTATTGGCACTCTCCGGCAACCATCTTGCTTAACCCCCGTGAGTGTTCAAGACATTTTGTCCAAGGCCTCTATACCAAAGATACTTTATCCAAGGACCATGATACTTTGTTATCCAAGAACCCTGTACAAAGGACACTTTATCCAAGGACCCTGTAAGAACGACATTTTATCCGATGACACTATGTACGAACCGTAAGACTACACCATCCAAGGACCCTTCGACATTTTGTTATCCAAGGACCCTACACCGCGGACACTTTATCCAAGGACCTTATGCCAAGGACACTTTATTTAAGGACCGTAAGACTCAGGACCCTACGGCATTTTGTTATCCGAGGGCCCTACACCAAAGACACTTTATCCAAGGACCTCATACGAAGGACACTTTATTTAAGACACTCTATAATCAAAGGACCCTACATCAAGGACACTTTACCTAGGCGCTCGATGAAACTTTATTCACTAAGCTACACGTCGCGGACAAAGGATCCTTCCTTTAAATCAGCGATGAGCTGTGTTCACTTACAAGGAGATTTTTCATCTGTGGTCGTCATCTCAATAGCCTCCCCTCCGTCAGCATCAGTCCCTTCCTTCTGCTCGTCCAAGAAAGGTATCACTGAATCCGCTCACGATACGAAGGACAATTCATTAAAGACCGCCAGACACTTATTATCCAAGGACCCTATATCAAGGACACTTTACCTAGGAACCCTATGAAACTTTATTCGCTATGCCACATATCCTGGGCAAAGGATCCTTCCTTCATATCAGCGATGAGCTGTGTTCACTTACAAGGAGATTTTTCATCTGTGGTCGTCATCTCAATTGCCTCCGCTCCGTCAGCATCAGTCCCTTCCTTCTGCTCGTCCAAGAAAGGTATCACTGAATCCGCTCCAACAGACTTCAGTCTGCCATTATCTCCCTCACCGACATTTTCGCTAACCACGGGCGTTTTCGCCACTGGTGCATTGCCTGCTGTGAGACCGCTTGCGTCATTACTTGTTGTGTGCCCAGTGACGTCATCTGTTGCTGCGGAAGCGCTGACGTCACCGTTTCTTGCTGGCTTTTTCTCCAAGTTTTTGAAAGCTGCGTAGTACTTGAGAAAAGCCATGCATGCGTTTCGTCCTCTCTGCAATTGGTAAACAACATTTAAAAAAAAAAAAACTGGATTCTTTTTCATTCACAATGCCTAAAGCTGAAATTTTATAATTATGTAGGAGATTCGGTAGATCCGAGCCATTTTTTTTAGAGAGAGAGTTATACGCCTGCTTGGGATTTGACCCAGCAACGTTTTGCTAAAGATTCCGATATCCAGCGACCTGAGTTATCCGGACCCATACGCCCACACCCCATCCCCCAACTCCTACTCCCATCGTCATCGTCAACAACAACACACCTCCACAAGGAACGTGCGGTCGTCAGGTTCAAGGACGAAGTCGGACGTGTCAACGTGACCTGTGTTGATGCCCACTGTCCGTTGGATGTCCCGCTCCTGTAAAAAAAAAGAAAAAAAAAGAAGAAAAAAAAAAAGAGCGTTCCATTCGCTTCGGGTCAGTGTTACTACTGGCTGGCTGTACTACTTTCACAATGCTATACAGCTAATTGTAATTGAATCAGGCGCAAACACAGACGCACGCACGCACGCACGTACACATGCACAGAAGGAGAGAGAGAGAGAGAGAGAGAGAGAGAGAGAGAGAGAGAGAATGAGAATGAATGAATGAATGAATGAATGAATGAATGAAATGAAATGAAACTCTATTTGTCAACGGTATAAAAAAAAAACTTAAAAAAAACCACTGGTCTAGCAGTCCAGTTTTCATTCTTGCCGTTGCTAATACTAATACTACTACTACACACACACACACACACACACACACACACACACACACACACACACACACACACACACACACACACACACACTTTGTCTATCTACGTACGCACGCAGGCACGACACACATAAGGTACAATTACAATGCAAGCACATCAGGGGAAGAAAAAGAAAAAGAATAAAGAAATTGGGAAAAAATATGAAAACAAAGTACAAGTACATAAGTATCAGAGAGAGAGAGAGAGACACACACACACACACACACACACACACACACACACACACACACACACACACACACAGACCGAAAGAGACAGACAGAAAGAGAGAGACACGCATTGAGACAATCAAAGAATCAATCAAACTTTATTTTCCAACGGTAGAGGCAAAGACAGACAGACAGACGGACCGACAGAGAGAAAGAGAGAGACACACATCGCGTCAGACACAGACAGAGAGATGGACAATGAGAAACAGAGACAGACACACAGCGTAGGTGGGTGGGTGTTTAAGGGTTTAACGTCCTTTTCCCCACTACATATGGGTGATACCAAGGACGCAGAAACAAGAAAAATGTCACAAATATTTGGCCCCAACCGGGATTCGAACTCACGACCCGAGCATTGAAAGTCCAACGCTCGGCTATCCCGGCTCCCCAGACAGACAGACAGACAGACAGACAGAGAGGCAGGCAGACAGACAGACAAAGAGGCAGGCAGACAGACAGACAGACAAAGAGGCAGACAGACAAACAGACAGGCAACCAGACAGGCAGGCAGACAGACGGAATGACCTCGACAAAAATTTTCTTGACGTTGGTGAGTAGCGTCGACTGAAGCGTGTCGAGGAATGTGGAAAAGTTCTTCACCTCACGCCTCTGGTAACCTTGGAAACGGGCCTGGACGTTGATACCCGTCTCTTCCATGAAGTGAAGCAGCTCTTGATAAGAGATCTGAAACATGGTGCTAGTATGCATCATATCGATCCGTGGAGACCAGATCCATGCAGACGCAGATGTTCGACAAATGGAAACACACACACACACACACACACACACACACACACACACACACACACGCACACACACACACACACACACACACACACGAGCGGGGGTAGGAGAGGGGGAGGGGATGTGACTCAAATAGTGGTACAGGGGTCAACAGTTCAGTTCCCGGTGGCTTGAAGCTGAAGATGCTCTCGGACTGAACAAACAAGTGGCAAGGGTGACAACTTCTCTGATGCACGCGAATCAAAATTAAGCCGGATGGCGTTACCGGCCTTACATCGACCAAGGGCAAGGAGTCTTCTAAAACTGGCAATCTAGGGCTGTTAGTTGGCTTTGTAAATAAGTTTCATGCCAGGTAATAGTGAAAACAGTGAAAAATGAGCCTGGCATGTGGACTATTTGTATTCATTCCCGCCTGGCACAAGAGCTAGCAGACGACAGAGGAATGAAGGGGTAGGTGGTCGCTGGAAGCATTGAAAAAAAAAGAAGAAATATTGGAATTTGTTTAAATTTACCCTACACGTGAGCCTTCGACTGCTAGATTTGTGTGATTTTTTCAAACTTTTAGTGTGTGTGTGTGTGTGTGTGTGTGTGTGTGTGTGTGTGTGTGTGTGTGTGTGTGTGTGTGTGTGTGTGTGTGTGTGTGTGAATTTTAAAGCATTTTTACGGTGTTATGAGCACCGTCATTTTTAGCAGGTACATATGGGATGAAGTTTCTTTGAGATCAATATCTGCCACGTGACCAGTCAAAGTGACCAATTACCTGTCCGTTGCCATCCCGGTCCAGGTACTGCAGAATAGTCTCACTATCCACGTCACCAAACAGACGCAGGCGCCGCTTGCGGGAAAACTCCTCCTGTCATGAAGGAGAACGGTAATTAATAATAATAATAATAATTATTATTGTTTAGGCGCTTCACCCAATTTCATGAATCGGCTCAAAGCGCCGCGAACTGAACCCAACAGGCACGCTCACGTGAATCACACGCATTCTCTCACACACTGGACATAAACACATTACAATCACGTGGTGCGAAGGGTCAGCTCAGCTATTTAAATTTCGGAAATTAGAATCGCTTTTTTTTTCAAATTTGGTGGGCTCAACATTTCCAAAGCAGAGGGGGAGGAAGCCGGAGTACTTGGAGAAAACCCCCGACGATCGGCCCGAATGAACGGTGCTACATACGAGAAAATTCTTCGCCCCGAGTGGGACCCCTGACCTCTCCCATTGGTGACAACCACTACACCACCGACCGCCCCTCACGGATTTGTTATTTGAACTCTTTACCAGGGCCTGTTGCTGGCTGATACGCAAACTGCTTGGTTCAGGCGCGTGATGCTTACACCTCTGTCAGACAGTCACAGGCTTGACAATTTGTTTTCGAGAACGACAAAAGAATCTAGGTTTATCTTACCACACATTTTATTTATTCATTTGTGTGTGTGTGTGTGTGTGTGTGTGTGTGTGTGTGTGTGTGTGCGCGCGTGTGTGTGCGCGTGTGTGTGCGCGTGCGTGTGCGTACGTGCCTCTCCCTCTCTCTTTACGTGCGTGTGTGTGTGCGTGCGTGCTTGCGTGCGTGCGTGTGCGTGCGTGTGTGTGTGCGTGCGTGTCGCTCTGCCTGCCTGTGTCTGTCACTGTGTGTGTGATCTCTGGCATGGTCCTGGCCCTTTAAAAAAAAAAAAAAAAAAAAGGTTAAACTCTTACGTCCTCGAGCGCCGCTTCCAGTTCTGACCGGCTGATAGTATGGTTCCCGTCCAGGTTGTGTTTCTGCAGCACCTGGGGACACGAGAGGGCGGACCAATGTCACTGCGTGCACACCGGAAGTAACAGGACCCTTGTGGGCCAATCCAACAGTGGGCCAGTCCATTCAAACACGACACTGGGGAAATTTCTGAGATATGATGTGGCATGTATGGAGCGCGTAGGGTCGTTTGCAAGTGCTAATGTATCAAGCACACTTGAATGTCTCCGTGGAAATAGTCTACTCCACTTCTGTCAATCAAAAGGGTCGAGCCCCCAAAATTCAGCCAATCGCGTCCAGAGGCATAATGAGCACAACACATGTCATAGTCTGGCAATTTTTTTATTTTTTTTTTTGCCAGACACCACAACGAGGGAAGCATGTGTAGTTTGATATGACCGAAACGTGGAAAGAAAGCAGCAAGTCCATTGACGTCATTTGAGGAAAAAAGACCATTACGTCAATGCCTTTCATCTTAAAATCACCCCTTTTCCTAAACAATGACGTCATTGACCTACTGTATTTTGCAAATATACGGCAGAGTAAAGGGGCGGGGCTTTTGGCCTCGGGAATTGCCGAGTGGAGTCGTCTATTGCCTCAAGCCAGTGACGATGCTACTCGTGTACACTGCCTAATACTGTCTGTGGGTTACTCTTGCTTATATCCTCTTCGTGTTATTCGCCCATTCTAGCCTGGAACGGGTGATACAACTGTGGATGCTTACCTTGAGAAAAGTGTTGACTGCTCGCACCACGCGTCTGTGTTCTCTGTCTGTTTTGTCCTGGATCCTTCTCTTCCTCAGTTTCTCCCTGAAAACCACGACAGTGAAGATCCGCCTTCATTTCTGTCTTCAAACACGTGTCCACACACACACACACTCGCACGCACACGCGCGCGCGCGCGCACACACACACACACACATACACACACACACACACACACACACACACACACACACACACACACACACACACACACACACACACGCACGCACGCACGCACGCACACACACACACACACACACTGACACAAGACGGTTTGACAATCCTCACACATGCACACACACACACACACACACACACACACACACACACACACACACACACGTACGCACTGCCACGCACGCACGCACACACACACACACACACACACACACACACACACACACACACACACACACACACACACACACACTCACGCACGCACACACCCAAACAACATATATCTATGATTAACAATTTTACATGCACAACAATAGATACTCTTCCACAAACTGGATCCCCGATGGCTCATTCATTTGTGGCTCTGCGTCAGAACCTTCTCCAGCTGATTTGAAACTTAGTGCACATGGGAGGGCTGGACTGAACTGAGATCAACGACTCATGGAAAGGGGGGAGGGATTTTCTGCTAGAAGCCACCACCCCCTTTTCTGACAAATTCACACTGACAACACATGCTCCTCAATCTTAAAGGCTTGGGAGGGGCAGGGGTGCGAGGACCCCACTTAATCCACCTAAAACCTTTCTTGTCTTTCCAAAGACAAATGACGGCGAATCGACCATTTTACTTACTCCTCGCTTTGACAGCCTCGCGGCGCTTGCCGGGAATCTGTTCAAACATCGACCTTATCACGCGTCACTTACCGTCATCTGGTAATGGCTCGACCGCCATCTTTCTTGCGTTTGCGTGTTGACATTAGCACGAAAAGTGAGCGGCCGCCCGCTCCTCTGTCAACACGGCAGGAATCTACGTGTTAATCTGACCCAAAACGGTGTCAGTGTCGCAATCTGTTTTCGGCTAAAACGTTCCGTTCAACGCTTATCGGCGAAATGAAGCCGCTGGCATGACCCAGGGTTTAAAGCAGGGGCAATTAATTAGAATCCAACAGGAAGTTCCGAGTGAGCGTTATTTTTATAGAAGGGGAGTTTAACGACGTGACACGCTTGTTGGAGGTTAGCTCCCTTCCTCTCTTTCTTTTCAATCCGCTGGCTTAGTATCGCTATACATTAGAATTTTTTTTTCTTTCGGGACCGCCCTACGCCCCCCCCCCCCCACACGACTCTAACAGGAATGGACTGTAAGTTCAAAGAAAGTCGTATTTCAGTTCTCTGATAGCAGAAGCCACAAAGTCACGAAAACAGGTGCGATGGACTGAGCATCCTTCTACCTGGCAAACTGCCTCATTAGAGTTTCGAACGCGGGAGTTTTCCGCCTCAGCGGCGTTACAAACATAGAGGTTTCAGGAGCACAGCTGAAAATTATGCGCGGGCGTGTAGGCAAATCCAGCAGAAGTAAGTTGAAGATTCACTGACTCCGCTGGTGGCATTGTCCTCCTTAGTCCGTCTTTGATATCATCATTTCGCAAGCACGATGGCAACGGAACGTAAAACCTAAACCAACTAACCAACCAACCAACCAGCCAACCGACCAACCCGCTGGACGTTGTACGGGCGTGGCAGATCACGTGATGCCGCTGCTCTTACTTGGCCAGTTTGGTGTTAGGCAGCTCCTGGAGTTCTGTCCCCCTCCGCATGTTGTCCACCTGGTAGCGAAGTAACTCTCGCTCGTTATCGGCAAACTGAAAAATAAAAACCCGCATAATCATCATCATCATCATCACTAGGGCGGTCGGTGGTCTAGTGGTTAAGACTTAGTCACCAATGCGAGAGGTCAGGTTCGAGCCCAGCGCGCACGTGGCACCGTTCATTCGGCCCGACCGCCACGGGTTCTCTCCGGGTACTCCCCCCCCCCACCCCCGCTCTGGAAATGTTCAGCCCACAAAATTCAAAAATAAATGCAATTCTAAGATTCCGAAACTTAAATTGCCGAGATGGCCCTTCACACCATGTGATTGTAATGTGTAATGTCCAATATGTGAGAAAATCCGTGTGATTCGCGTGAGCGTGCGTGTTGGGCTTGGCTCGCGGCGCTTTGAGCCAAATATTTGGGATAAAGCACCTATATTAATGTGCTTATTATCATCATCATCATCATCATCATCTAGTACGCGTCTGTTGGCTCAGTGTATTACAGACGCTGTCACTGTCCAGGCGTCTAAGTAGTTTGCTGATAGATACCACGAAAATTGACAGCTTAGAACGATCTGTGAGCAGCATCAGCCCCCTTCAAGGTACAAAGGTGTAATAACCACCTCATGTTCTTCTCCACTTTGCGTCGACTGCTTCGCTTACTCGAAAGAAAAGGGGCGGGTGTGACGACGTGACACGGTGAGTGAACAGGCATCCAGCCAGAACATACCAGGGGTGTCGTTACAATTTGCACCCTACTGGGTAAAGAATGTCGGGTATTACGTGAGAGTGAGCGAGTGGAAGCTGATATTGGTGTTTCTGTGTCATCCATACCTCATACAAACAGTGTGTTGTCTGCTTACAAAATCAGTGCCGACAGCGGGTGGGACTGGGGATGGGGGTGGGGGGGGGGGTGAGAGGGTGGAGAGAGAGACAGAGAGAGAGACAGAGAGAGAGACAGAGAGAGAGAGACAGAGAGAGAGAGAGAGAGACAGACAGAGAGAGAGACAGAGACAGAGAGAGAGGAATTTTGATAACTGTCGGAGTGGATTGTGGCGGGGGATGGGTACTTCCGAGCAACTTACCGTACAACCGGGCCAAAATGCTCTACCGAACGTGTCCACGCTTAAAAAAAAGTAAATAAATGAATAAATGGGCATTTTTTAACAGCCACAACGCAGACCTACCAGCAAAAATCCCAGCGTTTGCTCGTTGAACTTCCCGAACCGTTCCCCTTTGGCCAGAAGCTGGGGCAGATGATCCAACGGCTGAAGACGCCTCAGGAAACTATCTTCCGGTTTCATGGACAACCACCAGCCTGTCAGAGAAATCACAAGCTCTGCCGTAAAAACGCTTACAATCATTATTCTTCCATGTCTGTGCTTTAAAGTCTGTATATTTGTATAGAGGTCTGAGGGTAAAAGGGGAGCCGGGGTGGTCGAATGGTAGAGCGCTGGACTTCTAATGCTCGGGTCGTGAGTTCGTATCCCGGCTGGGGCCAAATATTTGTGCTGGCTTTTTCATCGCTGCCCCGTCTTTGATATCATCCTATGTGGTGGAAAAGGACATTAAACCCCCAAACACCCACCCACCCCTGAGGGGAAAAACTGCCGTTTAGAAAGCTCTAACGGCTGTTTGCCAAATGAATGGATCTTGCTTTCGGGCACTGTGACCATTTTCCTGCCTTGGCGGTTTATAACAGGGGTGATAAGTAGAACTTCGTACGGAGGACTCAACCTTAATTGAAATTTTACCGCCCCTTTTGGTAATGGTCCACGAGTGCTGACTCGGTCAAGTGACGGAAAATCCCAAATAAAACCCCTGCCCACCAGGCTATTCGAAAGACTCGGTAGGTACAGACGCCTTGACCGCGAAAAGTAGGATATCAAGAAACTCAACGGTCACCCCAGAACTGAATTTCTGCATTTGTAAGGCATTGCATTGAGAATTCCATGTGTGCATTCTGTGATTGTAACATATGCGCAAATGTATGTGACGGTAACAGTAGACTGCCTCTCCCCCCCCCCCCCCTGTACACCCTCCATTTAACTGAACACTTGGTACTGCAAGTAACTGTTCTGTGATAACTGTACACTGTAGCCATTAGAAGTGCATACCATTGTCAAATGTGTCTACAGCTACTGATGTATGATGGCCAAACATGAGAATGTATATATTTCTGTGTTCCCATACCAAAAACAAGGAAAAAGAAGTCTACAGACGATCTCACCGTCAAAGCAATGAATAGGGTAGTTACACAGGACGCCGCCATCCACGAACACGTCAGTCTGGCCATGATCTGTGTACTTCGTGGCACGGAACAAACCTGCAAATTAAATTATCAAGTAACTGAATATATGTCGCATTAAACAACGGTATCGGAAACTGGCCGCGATGAGTCAGTGGAAAGGGAGTGGACACAGTGAGTGTGTGTGTGTGTGTGTGTGTGTGTGTGTGTGTGTGTGTGTGTGTGTGTGTGTGTGTGTGTGTGTGTGTGTGTGTGTGTGTGTGTGCTCACTATTATTTGGCTCTGTATACTTTCACTGCAAGCGGACGTCGCGTCAGTGACGATGCACCGTGGTAACCAGATTATGTTCATAATTATCGAAGCGTTCTCTTTTTCACGGTACTGTGTCTTCAGTAAGAGAATAAAGCCCTGTTGATGTGTGTGTGTGTGTGTGTGTGTGTGTGTGTGTGTGTGTGTGTGTGTGTGTGTGTGTGTGTGTGTGTGTGTGTGCGCGCGCGCTTAAGCTTCTAGTCCATGAGGGCTGCACCAATACTCTCTCTCTCTCTCTCACACACCTCTCTCTCTCACGCACGCACGCACGCACGCACGCACGCACGCACGCACGCACGCACGCACGCACGGACACACACACACACACACACACACACACACACACACACACACACACACACACCACACACACTCTATGCAGGATATCTGAAGCCATAAGCGAACCCAACTTATATAACTATCGTACGGATTTCATTTCTACAACTACCATACGCCTTGTCGTACGTACCGGGGATTGCCATGGACATGCGCACTGCCACCCTGACTGGCATGTCGGGAGTAGTTTTGGGATGACAGTACTCCGTACTCATCTGGTTCAGGTTGGTCACCACGACACACAACTCACGTTTGTGGTGCTCCAGCACCTGCACATGGACATAAGCACAGTTCCATTTTACAGTGTCGATTGTTTTGCAAGCGTAAGGACACAAATTGAGCGTGGAGTCAAGTTTCGTGTTCCTTTGAAGGACTCGCTTTTGCCAGTTAGTAGTGTTTTTTGTGACGAAAAAGCGTGATTTTCGTGATTTTCGTATTTGGTAGGGCAAAGTGCATGCCAGGGGGTTGCAACAGTAGGCAAGCTGCCATTAAAGCTAGGACTATTTGCGCGCAAGAGAGGCAAAGGTGACGCGAGCGGATTTGGGTGAAGTGGCTTGCCGTCCTAAACAGAAGGTAGACTAGCATTACTCAAGTGAGGCATGAGCGGAAAGACGCCATTCATAATTGCCTTCTCCTCGTAAATTCCGTTCTCTTCGTACACCTTCAAATCACAAAGTCCCCCCCCCCCTCCTCTTCTCCTCGTAAATTCCGTTCTCCTCGTACACCTTCAAATTACATAGTTCCCCCCCCCCCTCCCCTTCTAATCGTAAATTCCGTTCCCCTCGTACACCTTCAAATCACATAGCCCCCCCCCCCCCCAACCATTCTCATCGTAAATTCCGTTCTCCTCGTACACCTTCCAATCACGTAGCCTTGCCCCCCCCCCCCCTTCTCGTAAATTTCGTTCTCCTCGTACACCTTCAAATCAAATAGCCTCCCCCCCCCCCCTTCCACTGCTCGGGTCGTGAGTTCGAATCCCGGCTGGGGCCATATATTTGTTCTGGCTTTTTCATCGTTGCCCCGTCTTTGATATCACCCGTATGTGGTGGAAAAGGACGTTAAACTCCCAAACACCCACCCACCCACCCTCGTACACCTTCAAATCACATCAGTAGACTGACAGTGATGTTGCCAGGATTTTTCTTCTTCGGCGATTTAGCCGAAACAGCCATGAAAGTTTCGGCTTTTTACAGAAAGTTTCGGCTCTATCTGCTGAAGCAGTTTCACAAGTTTTTCGACTAGATTCCCTACTGTTACGTGCTCCCTCCACTTCCATCAATTAAAGATGTTCTGTCTGTAGATACATGTCCTCGCAATAAAACAAATCTTTAGAGTAAAAGTTGCGTTCTTGTGGAAATCAGTTGAAACCGAAAGTTGCGTTTTCTTGGAAAGAAAGTTGCGTTCTCGTGGAAATCACTTGAAACCGAAAGTCGCGTTTTCTTGGAAATTAGTCCAGCCAGCACAGGAATTTCGCAGAAACGGACATAATCGAGCCGATTCACTCGTGAAAACTTCAGCTCGGCCAGCCGACATGACAGACAGATTATCGGCTTTTTCCAAAAAAAAAAAAAAAAAAAAATTCGGCTTTTAACCGAGATCCGACCCCAAACGACATCCCTGTAGACACCCCCCTCCCCCCCCCCCTCCCCTCCGTGTTTATACTTCGAGCAAACAGCCTCTACGAACCACTATCTCCTATAATTACCGTTCTCTTGCCATTCGCCACTGAGGGCTTGGGACCTATGAATATTTGATATGTGGTTACTCTATTACTCTACCATGCATTTCCGACCATTCTAGCCGCTAGCGCCGCCATTGTGAGTGATAGTGTCGCTTTCAATAAATCACCCAGCACTGGCGGGCGTTGTGTTCTTTGTAAGGTTGCACGGAATGGAATTTTTAACATACGCGCGCGTGCAAGAATATACGGAAACGTAAAAAGCGATTGCCAGAAATTGCGCCATTATCATTATGCAAACGCATTCTGACACTGAACTTGGGAAATCCCGGTGTTGCTTCAAATAATGGACACGATGTGTTTGGGGAGTCAAATCATGGGTGATGTTGCTCCTTGTCACAGCATTACATTCACCCGGCCATATACTTTACCATACAGCCACCATGTAACCCTCCCCTCCCCTCCCGACCCCTCCTCCACAATCTTACCCCCTCCCCTCCCCCCCACCACAATCTTACCCCCTACCCTCCACCACAATCTTACCCCCTACCCCTCCACCACAATCTTACCCCCCCCCCCCCTCCACCACAATCTCCCCCCCCCCCCTCCACAATCTTACCTCCTACCCCTCCACCACAATCTTACCCCCTACCCCTCCACCACAATCTTACCCATTACCCTACCCCTCCAACACAATCTTACCCCTTACCCTACCCCTCCACCACAATCTTACCCCTTACCCTACCCCTCCAGACTTTCTGATACGTTGCTTCAAACCCAATATTGCATTAATCCAGACGTACACTTTACCTTACGGACACCACACCAGGTAACCTTCCCCTCCCCTCCCATCCCATCCCCGCACCCCTAATCTATCCCCTACCCGCTCCCTTCCAAACTTTCTGATATATTATGTTGCTTCAGACCCTATTTTGCATTAATCCAGATGTATACTTTACCACATCGCACTGTGTAGACACCGCCAGAGGGCATGTACACAACGTAGCGTAGTACACTAGCTCTCTGACACCCGCCTACACCCCCCACAACGATACCCTACCCTCCCTGTTCCAGACTTTCAGACCGGCTTTGCATCCCAACTTCCGACTACTCTAAAAATATGTGTCACAGCACCGTATACACACCCCCACCTCCATCCCCCTCCCTTTCCCATTACACACATTCTCGAAAACTCTACCCCTAGCGTCCTCCATCGTGATCTGTGACGCAGGTCGATTTACGTATGTATATGTAGGCTATTACAATTAAGCTGTTTGAGTGGTGCTCATGTCCGAGATATTTGAAGCGAGGCTATTCTTCCGAAGAGAAAAAGCTATGAAACACGCTATCTGGTGACTTTTCATTTCATTCAATCAAATGCATGAACAATGATATGTCTCTGTGGTGTGCGTGCGTGCGTGCGTGCGTGCGTGCGTGTGTGTGCGTGTGTGTGTGTGTGTGTGTGTGTGTGTGTGTGTGTGTGTGTGTGTGTGTGTATTTGGATTGCTCTAGCTGCCTCTATTACTTCCTCTTAGTCTCCCCCCCCCCCCCCCCCCCCCCCCCCCCCCCCTCCACTCCAACTAGCCTCTTATTTTCCTGTATGGTCGCGTGCCCAAAAGGAAGTTGGAAAAACAATAGCATACCTCCCGAAACGTGATATCCGCGTTGCCGCACCGCTCCTGCAGTTTCTCCCCGAACCACCTGAAGATCCGGTTTCCCGGGTTCCACCCAAAGCCAGTGATGATGTTGGGCAAGAGGCTGCAGTAACCGCACTTGTGATCTGCAAAACAAACACACAGCCATGCACTTGCCGCCCTGTTGTACAACAAAACACGAACGAACACACACATCCCACTACATGTACCTCCCCTTTCATGTTCAAGTTCTAAGTGGTTGTTCCGCGTCTGATACGGGAGGCAATGTAACCCGCTGAATGTATCCGTAGCTTCATTTACGTTAGGGCACTTTCCGCTTTAAGGGCGAGCACTCTTCCCCTTCTGTCTCCAGGGGTACGTCCGATAATTTTCCAAAATTGCAACCTCCCCCCCCCCCAACCCCACCCCCTCCCAAAAAAGTCAGGTATTTTTAATACTATTTTTTAAATGACTGTATGGCCGGCATGACCCCATATCATTTTTGTATCTATTTATATTTTTAATGACTGTATCAGTTTATGTCATGACCCCATATCGTAAGTGCACTGTAAACTCAACACCACAGCATCGTAAACTCAGTACAAGCGGCTGGGACTTGATGCAATAACACAAGCAGCCAAACTTTCTGTACATGGTAACGCCTGCCGTGCAAAAACACAGACTGGATCATAAACCACACACGCCGTGACTCCACCACCACACGCCAGAATTACCACCAACCTGGAAACACTCCACTAATAACAAGGAGGAACGGCCCCGTCCTACAAAGTTGTTTCTCCAAACTTCATTTTATTTTGTCTGTTTTGTTGTTATTGTTGCCGGTTCTCCCCTCTCCAAGTTCTACCGATGACACTAGATCCTCTACGACCTCGACCGATTAGCCACGTGACTGGGGGTGGGGGAAGAAGGGAGAGAGAGAGGCAGAGAGAGAGGGTGGGTTGGTGGGTGTTTAGGAGTTTAACGTCCTTTTCCCCCACATAAGGGTGATATCAAAGACGGGGCAACGAGAAAAAGGCCAGCACAAATATTTGGCCCCAGCGGCCGGGATTCGAACTCTCGGCCCAAGCATTGAAAGTCCAACGCTCTACCATTCGGCCATCCTGGCTCCCCAGAGAGAGAGAGAGAGAGAGAGAGAGAGAGAGACGTCAGTTCCGTGAACTAAACATTTGACGTCAGCCTCAGGCAGGTCGTCATACAGAGAGAAAGAGATGACGTCAATTCCGTGAAGTAAACTTACGACCTCGACCGATTACAGAGCAAACGCAAACGTGACTGGGGGGTGGGGCCGGGTGGGGGAAGAAGGGAGGGAGAGAGAGAGAGAGGCAGAGAGAGAGAGAGGGTGGGTGGGTGGGTGGGTGGGTGTTTAGGAGTTTAACGTCCTTTTCCCCCACATAAGGGTGATATCAAAGACGGGGCAACGAGAAAAAGGCCAGCACAAATATTTGGCCCCAGCGGCCAGGATTCGAACTCTCGGCCCAAGCATTGAAAGTCCAACGCTCTACCATTCGGCCACCATGGCTCCCCAGAGAGAGAGAGAGAGAGAGAGAGAGAGAGAGAGAGAGAGAGAGAGACGTCAGTTCCGTGATCTAAACATTTGACGTCAGCCTCAGGCAGGTCGTCATACAGAGAGAAAGAGATGACGTCAATTCCGTGAAGTAAACTTTCGACGTCAGCCTCTAGCACTGAGATCGTCTGAGGATGCTTGTTCATGTCTTGTGATTTCCCTGTTGGCTTTGTGACTTATCCGACTGAATTATTTTTCACATAAAATCTGGAAGATCTAGAGGGCTGATGAAATGTCGGAAGCAGTGGCGATACTTGCAGATTTTGTCTGTGAACCAAACATTTGACGTCAGCCTCACGCTGCTCGTCTGACAGATGATACTTCTACATATCTTGTGATTTCCTTGTTGCTTTTGTGACTTCCGTGACTGAATTAATTTTGACATAAAATCTGGAAGATCTAGAGAGCTGATGAAACGTGGACTTAAGTGCCTTGGTTTGTACTTACGAAATTGCAAAATTGGAACTTTTTTGACCGGCGCTTCTCGCAGAAACGTGAAAAATGTGTTTATCTAAAAGCTCTGCTATTCTTAATACTAAAGCTATAACAGTGCAGCAGTTCATGTCATATGTGCAGTTGGCACAAGTGACAAAAATACCGGAATGATGAGTAATTTGAAGGAGTCTTTTCACAGATATTTGGCCTTATATGCAAACCACCCCTACCTCGGAAATATTTTTCTTATACAAAACCTGTCAGAGCTACATAGCTGTGCTACGAAAACAGGCAGTATAATTGGATGATCTTCCCAATTTCAGAAAATGAAGCCATTTGAACATTTTTTTCGAAAAAATTCGTAACATGACCGATTTTTAAAAATCGGCGATAACTCATTTGAAAATGCAGTAGGCTAAAAATCGTGAAAAATAGGTCTGGAGAAGGTGAATTCCCATTTTATCTCAAAGTAAAAAGGCCTCCAACGAGGTGGTTTAGGAGATAGCCATCATTACATCCGTCCACACACACACACACACACACACACACACACACACACACACACACACACACACACACACACACACACACACGTCATTCCCGCCAAAAAGAACGCAGCAGCAAAGTGTGCACGTAAGGTGTCTATGACGCAGATTTCGTTACGTCACTGTGTGCGTGAAAGTAAGTATTGTGTGGAGAAACGTCACAGTCTTGTTTTGTATCACTGAAACTTGCTGCTGCGCCTAGCAAAATCTGCCCCGTCTCATAAAGTTGTTTCTCTATAGAGAAAGAACTTAACAAACCATTAGTCTGTTTGTGGTTTACATCCAAAGGGAGTGCATCCAGCTTTTACGCTGGAAGTGCTCCGGACTATGTGGAACTGGTGAGTACCGAGTCTGACATTCGGCTTGCTATACCGGCCAGCTGAAAGGTTTTTGCTCGATGAAAGCAGAAAGTGTTATCTAAAAAGCGTGACACTCCCTTTGGCACCAACGCTAGTGATCCATGAGGGTCCAGGGCTGGTGAAATGTGTGTTTACTTATTCATATCATTTGTAACTGCGTTGGCCAGGAATGTATGCAAGCAGGCATCAATAGGGCACATTTCCACGATCACCAGGTCTTTATGAAACACACACGCACACACACACACACGCATGCGAGGATTTCATACCGGGTTTGCAGAATACATGGTTTATTTTATTAACTGCGACTGGGATGTTGCAGCCTGGGATAGGGACTCTGTGTGTGTGTGTGTGTGTGTGTGTGTGTGTGTGTGTGTGTGTGTGTGTGTGTGTGTGTGTGTGTGTGTGAGAGAGAGAGAGAGAGAGAGAGAGAGAGAGAGAGAGAGAGAGAGACACACACACACACACACACACACACACACACACACTCTCTCTCTCTCTCTCTCTCTCTCTCTCTCTCTCTCTCTCTCTCTCTCTCTCTCCAAGGTCTTGAGGTGAGGAGTGGGTGGGTGGGTGTTTGGGAGTTTAACGTACTTTTCCACCACATAAGGGTGATCTATAAGACGGGGCAGCGAGAAAAAGGCCAGCACAAATGTTTGGCCCCAGCCGGGATTCGAACTCACGACCCAAGCATTGAAAGTCCAACGCTCTACCATTCGGCCACCCCGGCTCCCCTTGAGGTGAGGAAAGAAGACAAGGAGGCCTTACCCAAGAAGACCTCTGACAGGTCCTGACTGAGGAACTCTTCCAGCTGGTAGGAGTCGTAGCCCACAGCCAGGAGGGCAGCCGTCATGGCTCCAGCACTCGCTCCGGCCAGTCGCTTCACTCTCTCCCATATCCCCAGCTCCTCCAGCACCTGGACAAGCATGAGTTAATTCGGTTTAACTCTTTGGGTTTTACTCAAAGGGATCTAAGCACTAAGTTCAAATTCAATGAAGCCGCGATCCCAACAGCACCTGAACATGGAAGGGTTAATTACTGCGATAATGCTTCCTCCAGAACTACAGAGTGCGTGCGTGCGTGCGTGCGTGGGTGCATGCGTGCGTGTGTGTGTGTGTGTGTGTGTGTGTGTGTGTGTGTGTGTGTGTGTGTGTGTGTGTGTGTGTGTGTGCGCGCGCGCACGAGCACTCTTCCCCTCTTGTCTCCAGGAGTAAGTCCAACACTTTTCCTAACTTGGCCCCCCCCCCCACCCCCCACCCCCAAAAAGTCGGATTTTATTATGATTATTATTTTTATTATTTACATTTTTTAAATGAATGTATGACAAGACCCCCTTTTTTGTAATGACTGTACAGCACGACCCCATACCGTAATTTCACAGTAAACTCCACACCACATCACCGGAAACTACAAGCGGCTGGGACCATAGACGCATACACAAACAGCCGAACTTTCTGTACGTGGCAACGCCTGTAAAAACACAGACTCCATCAAAACCTCTTTATTCAAATGACGGCGCCGTACGGCTCCGCTAAGCTTTGGCAAATCATGTTTGAACAAGATCTGGCTTGCCTTATTTACGGTCATCACGGGCCTCCGGCGCGGAGTGGAAAACTTGTCAGATGTTCTAGAGAGCTCTTTCGCTTTTTTTTTTTCTGGCCTAACTCTTTTACCGGTTCCATTGGTGTTCCTCCCAGGGAATATTTATTATGCATGATGATGGAGATGAGGATGATGGTAAGATGATGCTATGGAGGTCCGTGTGGTTTGGGACTGCGGGACAGGGCCGCATTCCACGCTTCCTGGCAAATCATATTTGAACAAGATCTGGCTTCCCTGATTTACGGTCATCTCGGGCCTCCGGCGCGGAGTGGAAAACTTGTCAGATGTTCTAGAGAGCTCTTTCGCTTTGCGCATCACGTGGTACACGTGCGGACCATGACCAGGAAAACTGAGTTCTTGATACATCAAAATGTGCGTGGCGGACAGACCCGAGCTTTTCCTATGGGGAACGTTTTGTTTGTCCGCCAGGTATCCACGTTATTTCTATTGTCTTGGCCAGCACGTGTATACCACGTGATAAGCAAAATGAAGGAGCTCTACTGACAGAAATACCAGGGATACCCGGCTGACAAACAAAACGTTCCCCTCGGAAAAAGTATGAGGCTGTCCGCCACGCATGTTTTGGTGACGTTACTTGAAAGACCTCAATAAATGAACACATCTGTTGCTGCACTCGAGAACAGTGCGTCACGCTGTGTGCGGAGTGGTAGTGACGTACATGCATCTGCAGGGGGAACACTTCATTGGCCGACCTCACGATGAAATCTCTGTAGTACGACCTCGCGATGGAACATGACTAGTTTTGTTAACATAGATCTGGCAGGGATTTCATGGTGAGGCCGTCCGACTCACCTACATGCAGAATGCTCATGCATGCAGTTTACACCGCTCATGAAAACTGCACTGGCAGATCGTCAGTTTCCGTATTCAGCACAAGCTACATGTAGCACTTCTGGCGTATCGCCATTTCGATTTTACCCTACTGCCTTATTTGTCCGCTTCACTCTGCACCTACAATCAATCGTGCACCCAGGAGCCGGGGTGGCCGAGTGGTAGAGCGTTGGTCTACCAATGCTCGGGTCGTGAGTTCGTATCCCGGCGGGGGCCAAATATTTGTGCTGGCATTTTTCTCGCTGCCCCGTCTTTGATATCACCCTTATGTGGTGGAAAAGTACGTTAAACTCCCAAAGCTTCTCAAAATTCTTAAGAGCAGTTTGAAATCTTTTGGGCGAACGCTGTTTCGGGTTCACCACCCCAACAGTCTGGAACTCCCTGCCTGCTAGCGTGAGACAGCAACCTGCTTTGTCATATTTCAAGTCAGAGCTTGAAACTTATCTGTTTCAACTTGCCTTCTACTGATTCATGTAGCCGTGGTGCCTGCTGTTTAGGATGTGTTCTATGTGCGTGTGAGTGATGTGTGTATGCACAATGAGCTGATGTATTTTTCATGGACTGCGTCGTATAAATGTGATTTTTCACTATTTGTTATTATATGAGCATACACTCGATGCGCTCGTGCTGAAACCCCTACCCTCTGGGTATCCCTTGGGTCTCATGCGTACGAAAAACGCTCAGAAATTTTTCATAACTAAACACACGACAACAATTCAAATCGAACGCAAACGAGGGTGTATGGCCTCTCCTGAAGTTGTGTCGTGCCCCCTTCTCCCTCCACGCCACCCCCCCCCCCCCAACTACCCCCTCCATCCACCCCATGTATTCTCAAAACTCCCCCGTGACTTCCTCCCACTTGACATTTTATTTCCTTCTGTGTCTCGCTCGCACAGAACGACAACCACTAGGCAAAAAAAAAAAGGCATAAGCGTCATGGATTCAACAGGACATTAGACCCTTTCTTCCAGCTGACGGTGGAGGAGGTCTACAGGCGAACTGTGATCATAAAAGTTGTGAACCCCACTCACACGGATGGAAGTGAGAGCGGAGTCGTTTGTCACCAACCACAGTTTTATCGATTGGCGACTCTTAAGCAAAGGCTGCGCTGCTCTCCAGGGTTTAATTAAGCGAACATCGTGATCTCCTTAGTCTCTGATCTCCACGTTTTGGCCTGACAAGACATCAGGAGACAGGGCGAAGTCTGTGAGCGACGCTTAACTTTTCAAGTCAGACTTCAGCTTATATGTCAGCTTTAAACCTGGAATACAACTAAAACGGTTAAGGGTGGGTGGGTGTTTGGGGGTTTAACGTCCTTTTTCCACCACATACGGGTGATATCAAAGACTGGGCAACGATGAAAAAGCCAGCACAAATATTTGGACCCAGCCGGGATCGAACTCACGACCCAAGCATTAGAAGTCCAACGCTCTACCATTCGACCACCCCGGCTCCCCTTGGAGGTGGGGGGGGGGGGGGAATCCTCATCTCATCCTTAAGCTCGAGCCCGTCCAACCCCTGCCCGCTACACAAGAAGACTGGTTAAAAAGAACAAGCCACTGCACACCAACAGAAGCCACTTCAAGCCACTATTACGCAAGGCGTGGGCCTTCCCCGCTAGGCCCGAGACCGCTGCAGATTGCATAATAGTGGCTTGAAGTGGCTTCTAATGACCTGAAGATTTAAAACAAAAATACGATTTCAGCATGGGCTTTTAAGAGAAAATGCATTGTAAACTTTCAAAATCAAATCAATAAAACCCAACATTTTACCACAAAGTAGTTCTAGGTGTGGGCAAAACCTGTTACAATTCAGTTCCTTTCACGTTAAAAGCACGAAAAGCCCTGAGACTGAGTACGTTGACAGTGAACAACAAAACAAATACTCAAGGGGCACTCACTCTAATGGCTCCGCAGTAGGCGATGCCCTTGTTGCCTCCCCCTTCTAGCACCACGTTCTCAAAGGGGTAGTCGTAATCCCTGGGATCGGCGTTGTGTGCCTTCTTGTCAACCTGGTTCAGGACGGAGAAGCACCGGCCTCGCTTTCTGAACCGGATGGGTCCGTCGGGGTTGTCCTCGGCCTTTGAACAAAACACGATCATTTCTTTCCCTGAACAAAGAAAGCCTTCCTGGCGTTCGTTAATCAACAATGTGAGTAGTTTGGTAGGTGGTGGTTGTTGTTGTTGTTGTTGTTGTTGCTTTCTTTTGTTTTGGTGGTTGTTGTTTGTTGGGTTTTTTTTTTTTACATAAAAATCATAAAAATAGGCACAAGGATGCCTGTCACGCACGCACGCACGCACACACGCACACACACACACACACACGTACGTACGCACCGAAACACAGAGAGAGAGAGAGAGAGAGAGAGAGAGAGAGAGGCACACAGGCAGACAGACAGAAACAGAGTGTGTCAATCCAAGATCCACACTTCGAACAGAACACAGTACATAAACGACTAGGACTCACCTGTTCTATAAGCGAGTCCATATGGGAACTGCTGGTGGACGTGGGTCTGCCCCAGACAGCCGGCGAGTCTGCTTCGTCCACAGCCAGCACGTCGTCCTCGTTGTCGCTGTCAAGGTCCGACTGAGATTCCGAGTCACTGTCAGACACCTTGCTCTCGATGATCTCGTCCAGGTGGCGCTGCTGAGCTGCCCGGATTTTGGCAAGGACTGGACTGATTTCCGGTTTGGACTTCCCGAACATTTTCCGAGGGCTGCCTCGGTTTTTCCGACAGCTCGCGACGTTCCCCATGTTAAGTAGACCAGTTCAAAACGACAGTTTATATTGTATAATGTGATAGGGAAGACAGGCCGGCCTCGCAACAGCTGGAGGCGGGACACGGAGGCAGAGCTATATAAGCAGGGGACCAACTGGACTGGAGTGGCAAGAATAGCCCAGAACAGAGTGCGATGGCGAAGGGTTGTCGATGGCCTATGCTCCACTTGAAGCCAGGGGCCTAAGTAAGTAAGTAAGTAATGTGATAGGGTTTTCTCACTGACGTGAACTCAAGACGGATTCAGACGAAGACCTCAGGTCCTTGTCGAAGTCCAGATACGTACATCTCTTTCTGTGAACACTGTGTTTAGTCACAACGGTCAATTTTAGTTCTTCTCCAGATGTGAAGGCAGCACAGACAATGCTGCCTCGGTCTGATGTTGTCCTACGAATATGGCTGCTGCAGTGTTATTCAACGTCCTGTGTCTGCCAAATGCAGCACTGAAATGTAGTTTCTGTACATATCTTTTTACCGCAAATCGCAGAATCGAACCCCAGTAGAAAGTTCAATGCTCACTCACTCAAGCTGTCCACAGTGCGGCTAGAATCCCGTGGCAGATCCATGTCCGACACTGTATCATTATCACGTGAGAACCGACACACGGCACAGACAAGGAGAGGGTCGAGTAACAGCGTGTATCAGTAGTTCGGCTGCTGTTTTCACACCACTGCTCATGGACGTTCAGCCGAGCGTAAAATTGTCGCTTTGTTGGCTAGCCAGTAACTGGGGGAGGGGGGGGGGAGGTGAACTTTACATGTATACAATTGTCAGGAACCAGATTGTTGTATTTTAAATATTCATTGTAATTTAAATCATAACAAGTATTACTGTCCGTCATATAGACAGGTTCCTTGGTTCCTGCCATAATAGTGAGTTGTGTTTTTATTTGGAATGATAGAATTCTGGGAGCGTAGATGATGACGTCAACCGGTCAGTATCACTGAAATTTCGTATGTTGCTTCAGTCGAAAACAAACTGTGACGTAAAAGGAAAGTCGACGTCTGTTCGGAGAGATGTAGCCTATGAGCGGAAAACCGTCAAGAACACTGAGATTCAAATAGCCATTCTGACGCGGGTTGTCACTATTGCCGATGTATTTGCCCTTTTGTAGGGGTAAGCTTTGACTGTTACATGTGAAATGATGTTCTGTTTTGCGGCTAGTAATATTTTACTGTTGATAACGTGGAAGTTACATTGCTTCTTGCAACTCTACTCGGCTTTGTACCGTTGCTAGAAAAGAAACAGTTGTCTAACATGTAACTGCTGTAGTAGTTTAGTCTGGTGTGGCTCAACTGTTGTAAGACAGAAGGGGTTTACTTTGAGTTTGAGTATACGATGTATGTGGACAATTGTACACGAGTATCAACTGTGTTCACAGCGGTCCAGTCCGGTCAAGTTCAGGGTTCAGGTCCCTAATGGTTGTACGGAAGGTCGAACTGGGTTGCTGAAGGCCTCGGTGTAGCGCCGCAACGCCAGGAGGTTACCGTCGGAATCTCATACAGTCAAACACGCTTAAGCCGAACTCGCCCGGGGAATGGAAAATCGTTTCGCTTATCCGAGTTTCTGCATATCCGAGTTCGGATAAGCCAAACCTTTCCCGAGAAATCACCCTGCAGTACGGTTTAACCGAGGTTTTTTTTTCAGGATAAGTTGTAAAATCACTTGGAATATTTGTAAAGAGGTTTTTTTGTTACGCACAAGCCAATGCACGCTCCATCCCCCCTTCCCCCTCTCTCTCTCTCTCTCACACACACACACACACACACACACACACACACACACACACACACACACACAAGCATTCACACACACACACACACACACACACACACACACACACACACACACACACACACACACAAGCATTCACACACACACACACACACACACACACGCACACAGAGGGAGACTGCATGTTACACAATCCCTCCCCTACACACGTCAAAAGAAACAATCGTGCACGCACAAATCTAAGCCCGAGCTCACATCCTTTCGACTAGCCCATAAACCACGCCCATCGCAAATCTCCCAAGGTTACCTTTCGACCTGCCCCTCCCCTGCGCCCCTCCCTCGGTCATCCCATCTCTAATCCTGAACCCACCTCCTAATTCACGCACGCAAACTTAGATCTACCACTCGTTCTGTCCAAATAATGGCGCCTGCAAAACATGTGGCACACGTCATCAGTTTCCCGCATACTGAAAAACAGGTGACGTGTTCGTTTCCGTAGGATAATTATAGCCGTGTGTAACGAATAGGGTTTTATATCTCTGTCTGGCTAAAGTTAGATAGACAGTCAGAAAGTATTGTAATGATATATCTGACTCCCACGACAAACCCTTTCGAAATTTAGTCCCATGGCAGTATTTATTACATTGAAACAGATAGGCCGTGGGCCGCCCTCGGTTTTCGTGTCATAAAATATTTTTGCAATGCAAATGACATTTTCTGGTTTTTATCATCCATAATACACCATAACTAGATAGAAACTGGGAGATCTCAGCTGAAATTTTGCGCACTGGTTTTTAATCGCGGATGAAAGATAATTAGAAAGAGCTTGTAAGGGAGGTAATCGGATTTTACTGAAGAGGCGCCGATTCATTCCCTTGATGAATAAATTAATTTTTCGACCAATCAGAAAGAGACTACGCTTGGAAACAAACATGGCTGCCCACGCTTGTGCGGGCGACCAACAGTAGTGAAACAGTTTTCTTTCAGCGAGAAAATGATGCAAAGAGTCTCGGAATGTCGCGAAAGGTGGTCTTTGTTCGTCTGCACTCAAGGAGACGTCGCTCGTCATTCTTTGGAAGCCTTTAGTGACCTCAACGTTGACGAGGCAGGGTTTCACAAGAAATGCTACAATCGATTACAGGCATATATTCATAGTTCAAGGTAAGTTTCTGCAACTTTTGTACGTGGTGCTTCGGATTAGGTTTGATTTATTAAATTGAATGAGAAGTTCGTGAAAATAGTATGTAATCACAATGATAATATGAGCATTTTTCAGTGGTCTTGATAATTACGTTGCCGGACCTCATAATATAGACAGGTCTAGACTTCTTTGTAGTCACGGTCAACTTCAACGTAGCACGATGAATAGCGTATATTTAAAAAAAAAAAAATAATTTGAGAGTTCCACTACTTCCTAGATCAGTCCTAATTGAGTTGTTTGGGGAGGGGATCGGGGAGTATTTCAGCTGTGCCAAGCATCCTGCCTAAGGTCACTATATGCCTGTTGCTGGTACAATATTTTTCAGATGAGGCCAACAAGAGGCAACTTTACCATGGGAGCATGTATCTGAGGGAGCAGGTCATGTCAGTGACATCACCAGCAGTATGGCCTGCTGACAGCAAGGATCTCACAACGGAGCATGCTATGGAGATGGTTCTTGTGGGCTTGTTCAATTTATTGGTGTGGATGTGTGGTACTTCTATTAATGAAGTTTGGCTGGACAAATTTGCTGATGTCAGTGGGACTGTAAAGAGAAAGATTCTTGCCACTGCACAAGACATCTTACATGTAGCTAACAGTGCAGATGAAGATGAGAGCCAGGTGTGTGATGGTGCTTCAGATTGTGACAGTGACACATCAGAGTATGACAGTGATATCTGAGGTGACAGAAATTACTGGTAAAGCCACAGCATTGGGGGCTAAGGCAACGCCAGTGTAAATTCTGACAGTGACGTCTGAGGTATTAACAATTAAAGCCACAATATCTGAGAGTGTGACAACACCAGTTTAAATTCTCACAGACCAGTCAGATGATGAGACAGGGCATTCAGGTGCTACACCAAGAGACCATGAAAACAGACCATGCAGTTTTCTGCCTTGTATTGTAAGTAATTATGGGCATTACTGTTTCGTTATGCTGTTCAACTTTTTCGTTTTAATTACTAATGGCACTGTACTCAGTCAGGAGGTTTTTTTTATTCTTTTTTTTTTTCCAGCTTTATTGCATACTGCTGCGTCTCAATCTCCTCATTCCCAATATAATATATTATGATGTTTGTTGCCCATCTTTACAATAAACTTTGTTGAGTGGTGTCATTTTTTACATCTCAGTATTGGTAAGACCAGAGAAATGGTCATTGATTTCAGTGAAAAAAGCCAAGTATGTTGATCCTGTAGATATTAAGGGGGAGGTATTTCAGAGGGTTGACATATATATTATATACTTGGGGGTGATTATTGACAGCAGACTGAACTGGAATGCTAACACTGATCATGTGATAAAGAAATCTCAATCCAGACTGTACTCCTTGAGGAAATTACACTCTTTTGATGCTAGTGAGAAAACTCTGAACATGTTTTACACACATGTATACATACATGTCCATTGTACTTTTTGTAGGCAGTGTCCTCTTCTTGGGCTGTGTCTGTTGGGGTAGTCAGATCTCAAAACAGGACAGGGGTAGAGTGGACAAAGTTGTAAAGAAAGCTGAGTCAGTGGTGGGGAAACCCCAAAAGAGGCTTGAAGTGATAATTTATTATAAGAGACTTGAGAAAAAAACATCTCTGTCATGTCCAGTGTCTGACACCCCCTGTTCATGCAGCCTCATCGAGGGCCAGAGAAGTACATTCAGTGGGAGAATAATTACTCCTGCAAGCCAAACTTAAAGGCATAGGAGATCTTTCTTGCCTGAAGCTACCAAAGCGTTTAATTGATGATTAGAACTTAGCTTTGATCAGATAACTGTAGGTCTTAGTCTGTTTTCAGAGCGTGCCGTCCACTACCTGTTGCTGCTGTACAGTGTGCTGCTAAAGTGAAATAACCCCTGTTGTGGTTGTGTTCTCAAAGTATTCTAACAGTTTTAGTTCTTTTTATAGTATGTTTGAAATTATGAGGCAAGATGACTAGTGCATTGGAAATCCGAATGTATTTCACCAGGTGATGTATGGCGTGGAGGTGTGGAGTGTACGACTATGGCTGAGTGTGTGTGCGCATGTAATATGTGGATGAGCAGATAAGTGTGCAAAGCATGGTTGATTTTATGTGGAGATTTTGTTTTTGTGATGGACTGAATTATTTTGAATTATAGTTTTCTTCTTAATCATGAAATTCATAACAGTATTTCTGCCAGGAGTGTATTTGATGGGTGTACGAGTGAAGAGTGCGTGGATGCATGGTGTAAATTACATAGGCGTACACCAGTAGATCAGTGCCTATGATGAACTATAGTAGTATCCCCTGAATTGTAGATTTGTTTTTAATAATGTAATTATAATACGTAGCTTCACTATGTAGTATGTATTATGTGTGCAGGTTATTTCACTTTGTGGTGTGTGGCATGGCGGTATGCATGAGAAGAGTGTATGCTATGACTATGGATAAGTCACTTAAGTGTGTGGGTGCATATATATAATATATGTGATGGGTGGACGCGCGTGTGGGTGCATGGCTGATTTCTTCATGGGGATTTTGTTCTTGTGTCATAATAGTTGTACTGTGTATTATGTGATCAAGAGCTGTACACGATAAATTTTCCTGAGGGGATTAATAAAGTTCTTATCTTCTTATTATCTCTCTTATATTTTTCCTACCTGCAAGTAACCTTAACTGCCAAATTTGTTTACTAATCATGTATAGTTTATATTGTCATAGGCAAAAGGGACAAGACAGATTGTTTTGAATAGAATAGTGCATCATTTGCAGCCACAAAACATCACAGTATTGATACTTCTTATGAAGGGTCATCACAGACTTGTCCCTCATTTTCTGAAGTAGTACGCATACTTACGTTTGGGATCTCTTCAGATTTGAAATCAACGTGAAATTTACATTTAGGGACACTTAAAATTTTGTGATTTGCACAAATTTGAAAAAAACTCAAAAACTAGGCCTTTTAGAGGCCTCTGGCCCACGGCCTAAGAGACAAGTACACAATCAGACTGAAACAGAGACAAGTACACAATCAAACTGAAACAGAGACAAGTACACAATCAGACTGAAACATAGACAAGTACACAATCAGACTGAAACATAGACAAGTACACAATCTGACTGAAACATAGACAAGTACACAATCAGACTGAAACATAGACAAGTACACAATCAGACTGAAACATAGACAAGTACACAATCAAACTGAAACATAGACAAGTACACAATCAGACTGAAACAGAGACAAGTACACAATCAGACTGAAACATAGACAAGTACACAATCAAACTGAAACATAGACAAGTACACAATCAGACTGAAACAGAGACAAGTACACAATCAGACTGAAACATAGACAAGTACACAATCAAACAAATAATCATGGTAAGAACATAAAAAACAAGTCTGACGTAACACCTGGTACTATTACGATTCATGCAAACTGACATGGAGACGATCATTTGACATTACATGACGATGACCAACCCCTTGGTGAGAGGTGAAGTCTGAGAGACGATCCGTTACTGCACTCCACAGCACAACGTCACAAACACCAGGAATCGATCTTGGCCGATCACTACGGTGCTCTTGGGAGATCACAACCTCCTTCTAGACCATGCAGGTAGACTCAGGGGCGAGGGGACGGTATTTGCTCACCGGGCCACGGTTTAGAGGGGACACCCATCGCATTGCCCACTACCCGCTACACCACACCATACCGCACGTGATCTGAAACATCGTAATTCGAACGACGAACTAAAAACCTAATCTACCAACTGACTGGCTATTCGGGTCGGTATTCGATACACGATAATTTCCGATCGCGATATTTAACTATAGTTACCTCGGTTCTCGGTCCGGGATGACTACAACAGCTACAACAGCAGCAACAGCTCCACAGCAGTTACAGATGCAACAACAACACAGGCTCGGCTTGTCAGTCACAGGCGCGTGATAATACGGCCTACGTTTGATACAGAGCATAGGTTCTCGATAAAAAAAAAGTGTTACAGAATTTCTTTACGCCGTGACGAAATATGTTCATAAGTTATCTTCCCGACGTGTTTTTCAAGCAAATTTTTTTTTTTTAAAGTCTCTCCGACAGTGTTTCGAGTTCGGTTTATCTGTCAAAATCACGTTTGAGATATCCGTGTTTGAGTTAGCTATTTTTTGACAGAGTTTGGCTTATCCGAATTAGAAATAGTCTTACAAATAGGGGGGTCTGGCGGGGAATTGGTTTTGGTTTCTGTTATCCGAGTTTTTTGCTTAAGCGTGTTTCGTTTAGGCGAGTGCGGCTGTATTAGCTACGACAGTATCTACATCAGGAAAAGTGTCGCCGACAGCCACGAAGAATTCACTACGTAAACTCTGTCTTCGTGGGACTGCTCGCCTTCTTGGTTTTTTTTTGTTTTTTTTTGCTCCCTTGTGTAAAAATGGGAGTCTATGTATTAACCCTCCGTCGTCTGTGTGTGTGTGTGTGTGTGTGTGTGTGTGTGTGTGTGTGTGTGTGCGTGTGTGTGTGTCCAGAAAACTTTAACATTGTCGTTTTCTCAGAATCTACAAACAGCAGAGGCACCAAACTTGGCATGCTGATAGACAACCACAAGACCTTTCAAAATAAAATTATGTCATTTTGAATGACCTTGACTTGAGTCAAGGTCATTCAAAATGACAATTTTATTTTAAAGCTCTCTGTTTGAAATTTTACATTGGCATTTTCTCGTAATCTGCAAACACCAGAGGTTTTAAACTTTGCGTGATGATAGACGTTGATAAGAACTTTACAGAAATACATGAAGTCAGTGGCCTTGTGTCAAGGTCAAGGCCGTACAAGCTATTTTTGTGAAACCTTAACATTGGCATTTTCTCAGAAACAACAAACAGCAGAGGCGCCAAACCTGGCGTGCTGATAGACAGTGATAAGACCTATGCACACATACCACCTTAAATGACCTTGACTCAAGTCGGGAGGGGGATTTGCATTTTCTCAGAATCCAGAAGCATCAAACTATATGTGCGATGATTTACATTAGCAGCACCTTTACAGACATACCTGTGTTCAGTGACTTTTAGTCAAGGTCAAGGTCATGCAAGCGTTGTTTGGGAAACTTTAACCTTGGCATTTTCTCCAAAACAACAAACAGTAGAGACACCAAACGAGGCATGATGATAGACAGCAATGAGACCTACCTTTCTGAATGACCTTGACTGAAGGTCAAGGTCATTAAAGCTGTCTGTTGTGAATTTTAACATTACCGTTTTCGGAGGAACTACAAATACTAGAGGCATCAAACTTGGCATAATGATAGACATTGATGAGATCTCATTTGAATGACCTTGACCAAAGGTCAAGGCCATACAAACTGTTTCGGGGAAAACTGTAATGATGCCTAAACTCAGAGCGCCAGAGACACTTTACTTGGCATGATAATGGATAGTGATAAGAGCATTACAAACATACTCTTGTGAATGACCTTGACCTGTGTCACAAGGGAGCCATGGAGGCCTCTCTAGTTTTATAATAAACTCATAAGTATACTCTAACATTACTGTCGTTAGAGCCATATTCATAAACAATCAGGGACTAAAATAGTGAAATACTTTGTATACTTTTCTTGACTGAGAGCACTGAAAGGGTGTTTTTTTCATTAGTCGGGTTTCAGTAGCCGTGATAGTCGGTTGGAAACCTCGCACCTCTCTGTGCTGGCATAGTTCTCTGGGTCATTGAGGTACACAAGCCACTACCCCACGACAAGGGGTGGACCGTGTAGGGAGTGACCCTGGCGGACTACTGTAAAACACAATGAAAACATGACAGGTAAGAATATGGAAAAATACAGTATGCGTATACATTGTACATTACGATCTTGAAGCAATAATGAGACAGCGCCTGAGAAGTTTGGACAAGAAAATAGCTGGGTTTTGCACTCCACTTTTTCACCTCACACACGGGGAGCCGGGGTGGCCGAATGGTAGAGCGTTGGACTTCTAATGCTCGGGTCGTGAGTTCGTATCCCAGCTGGAGCCAAACATTTTGTGCTGGCTTTTTCATCGTTGCCCCGTCTTTGATATCACCCGTATGTGGTGGGAAAGGATGTTAAACACACACACACACACACACACACACGTCCACGTAGTTTTTGTATTTTGAGGGTTTTTTTTTTTTTTTGGGGGGGGGGTATTTATTGAGAATTGGGTTTTGCACGTCGCTTTTTCTCCCACCCCCCACCTCTCTCTCTCTCTCTCTCACACACACACACACACACGCACACACACACACACACACACACACACACACACACACACACACACACACACACACGGTTTGAGTAGAACACCAGTTTTTTGGTGTTGTTCGCATATGGTGGAAGAACAGCAAAGCCGACAGCTGTTACAATCAATATAGAAGTTACCGAGACGTCTAGAAATGAAAGCTGACACAATCAAGATTTATGAACGAATCAAGACCCATATTGAACGAGACGCGCGGATAGCCAGGGGGCCTCACTTCCCTAGTGAGTAGTCATCACCACTAGTATCACCGGTACCCTCCTCCACTTTCTTTTTCTGGTGACGTTTTACTCCTTTCATTAAACCTGGAGTCGAAAGCGGAAGCAGGGGCGCCGGAAGATGTTGGGGGGAGGGGGGGCAGAATCTCGGACGGGGGAACGTTGCCCGAAGAAAGTGAAAAAGCGGGGGGTGGGGGGGGGGGGATCAAATGCTGCGTAGACAAAAAAAACCTTTACGAACCAGGACGTGCCCGAAAAAAAGTGAAAAGCGGGGGGGGGGCGGGGGGGGGGATGGCAATCAGAGGAGCGGACAGCCTTCGGTACGCAAAAACAGAAGTTCTCTGTTGGGTGCGATGAGGGAGAGAGCACTAAGAGGGGTAGGGGGAGAGGTAGGGGAAGGGGGGGGGGGCAAGACCATGGCTTTGCCCCCCCCCCCTCTTGCCATAGTCACCTGATTTTCCAGGGGGGGCAAAAAAGACACTCTTGCCCCCCCCTGCTTGCGGTACAGGGGGGGCAGCTGCCCCCCCTGGCCCCCCGGTTCCGGCGCCCCTGGGAAGGGTTGACGTCCCCAACACACGGGGGATAACGTCCTTTGCGTCACGTGACTTGAGGATGTCCGGTGAGTCGCTAATTTACGACGAGAAAGCATCGATATCGCTCGTTTTTTATTTTATTTTAAGCATTTGCTACACAACTATCGAAATCACATTTTCTGCGTCCTTTTTATTCTGGGCGGCTTGTAGACTTTCAAGCCACGCCGTTTACCCCCGTGTTGTTCTCCCCTAGCGCG
>JACVVK020000080.1:0-15000 GCA_018292915.2 Batillaria attramentaria
CAGTAGAGCAGCGGCTAAACCCGACGCGCTGCCTATTAGACATCCCCGAACCGAAGACATCGAACACCTCAAATTTGTCTGTGTATTTAGATCTTCAAAGATTTTTTTCTGTGCAGTTACTCTGTTATTGGGGACTTCATGAAACACTGGTCTGCTCAGCAAAAATCAGGCTGCATCTGTCTCGTTCTTGAGTGGAATATTTTTTGTTGTTTGGTGGTTGTTATCTTATTGGTGTCATACTGCTCTCGGAAATAATAAATCCACTTCTACAAAAGGTTATCAGTTTTATTTCTTTCATGGTATTTGTGTATTGTGAAATGTGCTCTAAAATGATGAGTCTCTTATGTTCGTGTATCACTCTCAGGTGTAGTAAATGAATACATGTAAAATAATTTAAAAGAAAAGCTGATGTTAACCCAGCCACACGCAGAACTGGCCTCCGTTTTGGCTTGTTATTGTGCTTCATTTTCTTCTTCTTCTTCTTCTTCTTCAAGAGCCGGGATAGCCGAATGGTAGAGCATTGGACTCTCATTGCTCGGGTCGTGAGTTCGAATCCTGGCTGGGACCAAGTATTTGTGCTAGTCTTTTTCTCGTTGACCCATCTTTGGTATCATCTATACGTGGTGGAAAAGGACGTTAAACTCCCAAACACCCTCCCACGCTCAACCTTTTTTTTTTTTTTGACCTTCCCTTCCCCTTCTGTTTTTTTTTTTTTTTTTTTTTCCACTTGTCGTGTATAATATGTGTATGGAGGCCGGACCGATGATTCTACCATTATACGAGATACCTGTCCAGTCTCGAACACTGACAATGGCGGCAGACACCGGCCATGAGGCAGCCCTCATCATCTGTCGCCATGGACGCTCATTACGGCCAAACGCAATTCAAGCGCATCCTTGCGTGCTGTATTGCCCTACAATACCTGGACCCCTGGACATGTTTTGCCATTCACTGGGCAGGGATCCCTTTCCAGCAAATTTGGAGCACCCGTCAACTACGCAAGATGGACAGTCATTAGGAAGAAGCGGATAAATGAAAAGTCAGTCTTGCGAGAGATGTTCCTAGCAGGTATTCTAACGCCCGTGCTACGAATTCGAGTATGACTTTCTGGAGGGTGAATAGCTGGTGGATTTGACGAGAGAGAGAGAGAGAGAGAGAGGGGGGGGGATACTGCGCTCATATTATTAGCCATTATTAGCCAATATATTCCGAGGTTGTTTGATATTGTGAAGGAGGCATTTGTGCCGCTGTGTTTGCAGGTGTGCGTTATCTGTGGAGATGACCTCCCTAGCACGTTTCTGTCTTCTTTTGTGCGTGTTTTTGTAAGAGCCTTTCTTTAATGTGTTTTGTCAGTTTAATACAAACTCGTCTGTAAATGGGTTTTTACAGAGTCTTCTAAACATCACATAATCCCCGTTTTATTTTTGAACAAAACGATGTCTAGGAACGGGGAGATGAAGGCAATCCGATAAGGTTTTGGTTCCCGAAAATATTCTGTTGCAAAGCCGAGCCAACAAGAAAGGAATATCTCTCGGTAAGAAATCATATCAGTCTATCTTTGAACGATAATATAAATCTTTTTGAAACTGTAGAGCACTGTATAGAAATATCAGGTCGCGTTGACACCCAATTTTCGATTACGATTAGCAGTCGCCAAACCGCTGCCACCGTTGAAACCACAGTCCTCGCTGCATCTTACTTTGTACAGTACTTATTGGTCATTCTCTCTATCCTCTTTCTTCCTGTCTCTTTCCCTATAGTTATCTTTCCTACCATAACTTACTGTATTTGACGTCTCCGCCGCACATGTTTTCTGTACTTATGAGCACACGTATAAGTTTTTGACTTGTTGTGTTCGGCCTCGTGAAAATTCAGTGTGTGAAAGTGTATATGTATGTTTGTTCAAAACGAATAAAACTGTTTAAACCAAATCAAATCACAACAAAAGGATGTTTCAGCAGGACTACGTTATCTCGCATGGGAACTGTCCCACAAGTGCGGGTAATCCTATTAACCGGCGGGGCGGTCGGTACTTACTTAGGCCCCTGGCTCCAAGTGGAGCATAGGCCATCGACAACCCTTCTCCATCGCACTCTGTTCTGGGCTATTCTTGCCACTCCAGTCCAGCTGGTCCCTTGCTTATATACCTCTACTTCAGTGTCCCGCCTCCAGCTGCTGCGAGGCCGGCCTCTCTTCCTTTTCCCCTGCGGGTTCCATGTCAGGGCTTGGCGTGTGGTGCTGGATGCTGGCTTCCTGAGGGTGTGTCCAATCCAGCCCCACTTCCTCCGCAGGATCTGCTTGGCCACTGGTTCCTGCCCCGCTCGCTCCCACAGCTCTTCGTTCCGGATCTTCTCTGGCCATCGGATGTTGAAGGGGCGGTCGGTGGTCTAGTGGTAAAGACTTCGTCACCAAGGCGAGAGGTCAGGTTCTTTCTCGTATGTGGCACCGTTCACTTCTGCCGACCGTCGGGGGTTCTCTCCGGGTACTCCGGCTTCCTCCCCCACTGCTTTGGAAATGTTCAGCCCACAAAAATTAACAAAATAAATGCAATTCTAACAGTCTGAAACTTAAATCGCTGAGCTGGCCCTTCGCACCACGTGATTGTAATGTGTTCATGTCCAGTGTCTGAGAGAATGCGTATGATTCACGTGAGCATGCGTGTTGGGTTTAGCTCGAGGCGCTTTGAGCCACATATTAGGAATAAAGCGCCTATATTAATGCGCTTATTATTATTTTTATTACTACTACTACTTACTACTACTACTACTACTACTACTACTACTACTACTACTTTAAACAGTTTTTTATTCATTTTGAACAAATAGAAAATGCACTCACACAATTTCCACGAGGCCGAGCACAACAAGTTAAAAACTTATAAATGTGCTCATAAGTACAAAAAAACATTTGCGGCGGAGGCGTCAGATACAGTATTATAAGACAGATCTGTAAAGAAGAGATAGGAAGAAAGAGGATAGAAAGAATGGCCAATAAGTACAGTACTACGGACATAGGAAGCAAAACATAAATCTTTTCCAAACCGTACAACAGTTTATTGAATCATTGGGTCGCTTCGCCATTTAAATGTCTATACTTTACGATGTGTCCACGCGGACGGGCTGTTGCCACCACCAGCTCACGCTCCCTACTGCATGTCTACTACAGTAAAGTTTGGCATGTTCTTTTCTTCTTTACTCTCTTCTCCCTGTCCCCTATTTTCCAACGTCATTACATTTCAATGCATTTTTTTCATGCCAATTTTTTCGCCATGTTTGTATGTAAAGTGGTTCAGATGAGCACGTACATAAGGTTTTACTTGTTGTGCTCTCTTACAATGTAATGTTGTTTACTGTTTGGAGGCGTTTCTTCCATGAATAAAAAATAGAAAGCTGTGGTCGAAGTCAAGAAAGTAGACTTTCTGGACCAGGCAGAGTGAGAATGCTGCAGCGTGAGGAATTTGACGTTAAAAGTCTTAGGAAACGTTTTGTCTGTCTATTTAACTGAAGCAAACTGGATAGGTTTCTTAGACACGTGACATCACTTCTTAGTTTTCACCCGTTATAAGGGTGGGGTGGGTGGGTGTTTGGGGGTTTAACGTCCTTTTCCACCACATAGGGTGATACCAAAGACGGGGCAACGATGAAAAAGCCAGCACAAATATTTGGCCCCAGCCGGGATCGAACTCACTACCCGAGCATTAGAAGTCCAACGCTCTACCATTCGACCACCCCGGCTCCCCCCGTTATAAGGGGAGCCGGGATAGCCGAATGGTAGAGCGTTAGACTTTCAATGCTCGGGTCGTGAGTTCGAATTCCGGCTGGGGCCAAATATTTGTGCTGGCTTTTTTCTCGTTGTCCCTTCTTTGATATCACCCATATGTAGTGGAAAAGGACGTGAAATCCCCCCCCCATACACACACACACACACACACACACACACACACACACACACACACACACACACACCTACCTTCGAACAGATTTTGTTTTCATGGTTCATCCTTCCCTTTTTAGGTTCTTTACCTTGTTCTTATTTTTCCTTGTAAGGCGAGCTAATGCAAGCGCACCTGCATTACAATCAAACGCCTTTTATAAAGACAAAAATAACAAACACTATGGTCGTCGTGATCTTGAAGGCGAAAGAAAGAAAGGGGGGAAAACCCCTGGGTAACAAAGATCCAATCACCGAGATCGCCACCAAGGTCCGGGCAACAGTGCATTATGCAAAACACGGGCGCACAGCGGTCTCGCTGAGCGTGGAAACTCTCGTGCAGACAGTTAGTGTAACAAATTGATCCACACAGCAGTTGTGATTTCACTTCATTTTTCGCATTGCTAAGATGTCAAGACCAACCGACCTACTCTGGCGGATCCACGGAGGAGGGCTAGGTGGGATGGGGTGGGTGTTTGGGAGTTTAACGCCCTTTTCCACCACGCATGGGTGATATCAAAGACGGGGCAACGAGAAAAAGGCCAGCACAAATATTTGACTCCAGCCGGGGTACGAACTCACGACCCGAGCATTAGAAGTCCAGCGCTCTACCATTCGGCCACCCTGGCTCCCGGAGGGCTAGGTGGAGAGATGTCAGACACTGTTGCTGTTTTTCCAAATTCCAAGCTTTGTCCAGCGGGAAATGCTTGGGATATCCTAACTGGTGACGGCGTCAAACTCTTTCTAGATGACAGATAACGAAAAGAAAACATAAAAAGAAAAAGAAAAGAAAGGGGGGAGGGGGGGAGAAAAAAAGGCGGGTGTGGGTGGAGAGGGAGGGGGAGGAAAATATAAAAGAAAAGGAAAAGGGAAAACAAAAGAATCTTCGAATCCCAGCGGGAGACCAAAATATTGTGCTGGTTGTTTAACCGCACTGCTCCCGGCATTTAAAAAAAAAGAATCTATTTGATTTTTATGTTAAAAAAAAAATAATAATAAATAAAAAGCTAACACTAAGGGACATCACTCGTGTACTTACTTCCCATGGCGGCCCCTGTCTGTCTCTATTGAGCTTCCTGTTTTCGTCATCATTCTTTCTCCTCCGCATGTCAGTATCCGTAAATCACATACAGCTCTGTCTTCGCCTGTATCCGCCTCTGACTCTCATGCACGCAGTCCAAGGTTTTGACAATCGAGTAAGGGTTACCTGGGGTCGTTCGTGTAGAGGGCAGGGTCGCCTAAGGTCAACCACAGCAGATTACGGGGGCCTTGATAAAACAGGGACACGGCGACTACCAAAGGAGCTGTTATGGATTTAGGGGGGAAGCTTTCAGCTGTTATTGTGCGGGTATCGGACCTCGTGCATTGAGACGCGTACCTCGGGGGGGGGGGGGGGGGGGGGGATTTGCGTTATCGCGCGCTCCGAGTCGTCCCAGGAGCTAATAATTGCGACTGGTCTTAGAGAACGCCAGTCGTGCAGCGGGGCGGCAGTTGTCCTTGGGATTAGCCGCTTTTTATTACCGCCCTGAATCCAATTTTACGGCGCACTTCAAATGCGGTTCACTACCAGACAGGGAAGATTTTTTCCCCTGTCGTGTGCCCCGATTAATGTTGTAACCAAGATAATCTTCGGTCCTTTGTTCATTTTTCTTTGTCACTGCAGGCGCTGGGCGTATCGGGGCACACAGCGGGAAGCGGTGTCTCCGGCAACGAAGGAGACAAATGTAATCTTTTTGAGTAAGTGTATGTTTATTCTGACTAAGCAGTCACATGACAAGAAGCTTTTTATGTCAGTTGCACTTCCCTACACGGAAGCAACTTGAGCAGGACGGACCTGATCTTCGCTCAGTGGCGATGGTTTTAACTCCTTAACTGCCAGCCAGTCTGGAATGCAGCACTGCTCAGCGCCAGGTGTTTTGGTTTAAACAGGTTTATTGCAATACTGACAAGTCGTTCAAGTAAACAGATAGTGAGCATAAACAAGCGGCACCGCTTATGTTAATGCGGGAAAAAGTACACACTGACAGCATTGAAATGGCAAACTATACTGGTAAGTAACTATGATAGATTCAAACTACAGAAAAGAGAGAGAGAGAGAGAGAGAGAGAGAGGTTCTATGTGCACTCACAACAACGAAAAACAAAACAACAACAACAACAAAAACTCCACTGACTGCAGCCTCTGTACACTTCTAATATTTAATCTTTCGTAACTTCTGAACAATTTACTTTCTTTTTTTTTAGCGGTGGCAAAGTGGCATGCAGTTTTAGAGGTGTATATTTGTTTTGCTCCAACTGCTCATGTGAAAGAGAGTCCAGAACAGCGGAATTTCTTCCTGAGCGACACCAGTGTCGAATAGCTGACGAACAGACCTGTAGGCGGAGCTGTAGGGGTAACGTGAAATGTAAAATGCCGAGACCATCTTCTGGTAGCGTATCTCTCAAGTGGTGTGTATCTCTGGTTTATCTGTGTAGATTTAAGGCCATCCCGTACCTCAATATGAAGATTTACCCGGGCAGTGACACCGGATGGTCGGTTGGTTAGATGGCGTTTCAGGCCCCCGCCACAATTTTGAGTGATTGGAGACGGCACCAGTGCACAGGTTAATAATATAATAATGAGTATTGTATAGGCGCTTTACCCAATTTCATGAATCGGCTCAAAGCGCCGCGAACTGAACCCAACACACACGCTCACGTGAATCACACGTATTCTCTCACACACTGGACATTAACACATTACAATCACGTGGTGCGAAGGGTCAGCTCAGCTATTTAAATTTCGGAATTTAGAATTGCATTTATTTTTCAAATTTGGTGGGCTGAACATTTTCAAAGCAGGGGGGGGGGGGGGGGAAGGAAGCCGGAGTACCCGGAGAGAACCCCCGACGATCGGCCCGAATAAACGGTGCCACATACGAGAGTGAAAAGTTCTTTGCCCCGAGTGGGACTCGAACCCCTGACCTCTCGCATTGGTGACACGTTGTTGGACGGAGGAAGACATGTACCTTAACTTAACAGTCAAACTGAACATTTGTCAATTCGGACAGTGTGCTGGCTTTTTCCTCGTTACCCCGTCTTTGATATTATCTATACGTGGCGGAAGAAACTCCCAAACACCCACACCACCAGTTCGGTTACAGAGCGGTATTACTGAGCTTCCGGGTCATGTAGTAAGAAGTCGGCTAAATATAGTAGAAAATCTTTGCCCCTTTTAAAATTTGTGTGCAGAGTAAAAAATGGCAATCTGGTGCTTTTTGTTGGCTTTGTAAACAAGTTTCATGCCAGGTAATAGTAAAATTAGGGAAAAATGAGGCTGGCTTGTGGACTATTATTTTGTATTCATGCGCGGCTGGCACAGGAGCCAGCAGACGACCGTGGAATGAGGGGGTATGTGATCGCTGTCAACATTGCCAAAAAACGGAATAATGGAATTTGTTGAAATTTACTCTACACGTGAGTCTATGGCTGCCTGATTTTTGTGAATTTTTTGGTGAATTTTAAAGCATTTCTAGGGTGTCATCTGCAACGTTATGTGCAAGAGGAATATATAGCGTTTTCCTCCAAATTTGCATATGTGTTTCGTAGCCTTCGGACCGACTAACAGATTGGCCACATTTTGATTTATCCTTGACTGTGATACCCAAGCCACAAAAAACAGGCCCAGTTCATAAATTCAGAGGAAAGGGGCAACAAAAACTCGGACGATCAGCCTCCGTAGTGTAGTGGTTACTGAGCACTTCGGACCATGGACCGGGATATCCGGGTTCGAATCCCAGCCGAGGCAAGCGGGATTTTTCCGACCTAGGTCGGCTCCTACCCGGAGCGGATGTGCTATGGGCCCAATCGGGAGACTGCTGCCACACAGCCGAAACTCGCCCACTTCGCGGATGCGACTTTGAGGGTCCTTGAAATGACACATCATGATATTGATAAATACACGGCCGGCAACTGCGGTGCCGTAGCTCCAGGGTCTCTGTTAAAGCCGGGATATTTATGACGTGGATATTTATGATATATTTTGTGGAACGCGGCCTTGTCAAGCAGTCTCAAACCATATGGACCTCCATAGCATCATCAGACCATCACCCTCATCAGCATCATCATGCATAATAAAAATAAAATGTCCCAGCTTCAGAGTTCTTCGTGGATTCCATCCATGACCTGGGAGGAACACCATTGGAGCTTGCGAAATGTTGGGGTAGCCAAAAAAAAAAAAAAAAAAAAACTTGGACGACCAACCCCAAGTGCCTGCTGTAATAATAATAATAATAATAATAATACAGCAGGTAGTAATAATAATTATTATTATTATTATTAATTATTATTATTATTATTATTATTATTATTATTATTATTATTATTACCTGCTATATTAGAAAACTGGCTAAAACAAGCTGCCAGCAGAGTCTGGCGTGACATTTGGCACGTAGTACTGTGTGATTAATACATTTCTAATTACACGCGATAGCTGATACAGCTAGCTCGATCTTCTGCCAGTCAGTTCTTGTGCTATTGATTAATCAAAATCGAACTGCAAAGTAATAGCAGCATTACCTAAGACTCAGCCAGGCATAATTATACTGGTTCCAGCACGATCTAATAATTGCGCGTAATATTGTAAATATTATTATGTCACTGGCAAAGCTTCTGATCTGAGTTCTCTTACAGCTCACGTCTATTTGCAGGATCTGCATCAGCATCTCCGACTTTGCGCCCAAATTAATTTCGGACATCAGTCGCCATTAACAGATGCCACATCATTCGGTAACCGATGATAAAATTCATTTCTCAGGCTGGCATCAGAGTCAAATCTTCGTACATGCCCGGTCATAACCATAATAAAAAGTCCCTGTCTGCACGGTCAACTTAATCCTCTTAACTGCTGTCGTCCGCATACTCCCCTCACGTGTCTCTGAAGAGTAGATACGCGCCATCGCGGACAAAGCCTTCATCAGACAAACTTATCTCCCATCAACACCGAACGGGGCTGTGTTGCGTTGACACCGGTTACGTGGCTGTCATGCCAGTTTCAGTCCGGCAATTACAGTTTGCAGTGTGTCAGGGAAATAACAGGGACAAGATAGCAAACATGCAGCGGAAACTTTGAAGGGTTTGATTCGAAAGCAGTTTATTCTGGTTTGTGGCAGTACCGTGGAGTAACTGGATCAACCGGCGTAGCATATGACCGGCAGTGTCATATACAATAACAGTTTTGATAAAGGGAAACGGAGCTTGAATGGGCACTTGTGAACCAGGGCTCGTATGTAAAACTCGAGGTTAATTTAACCCACGCCTACGGGCCTAACCCAGACTAGGACAAAAGAAACAAAATTAAATTAAGAAAAGGAAGCGAAGAAAGGACAAAAATCTTTCTATCACGGCATAGGCACCTTGCTGGAATGGACCCGCTTCCTGATTCCACAAAAACAACAAAAATTTAACCCTAGAGCTAGTTTAGATCGAGGTTAGACTCTAACCCGGGGCTGAAGTCCCTAACCCCGACTTTTACATGCGGGCCCAGACGAACACTGGACTAGTCTCAAATCAAAGATGGCGCGGGGAGACTTTTGACAGACTGATGAGGTGAGAGTGGATGGGTGGGTGTTTGGGAGTTTAACGTCCTTTTCCACCACGTATGGGTGATATCAAAGACGGGGCAACGAGAAAAAGGCCAGCACAAATAATTGGCCCCATCTGGGATTGACAGATGAATTGAAGCGCGTTCGGCGACCGCGTATCTCGAGAGTAGAGATGAACTCTGAACTGAGAGATGAACTGGACTGAACTTACCTGAAAAGAACTGAGCTGATTTGGAAAAAAAAAATGAGTGAAAGGACAGATACAGGCTACACGTACATTAAGAGAGCAAAATGCTCAGTTTGTAGACCATTAAAATGTTTCCATGGTGGAACATGCATCATGCTTGATAATAGTGTTCAGTTTACCAGCGTCTTTTCCACATATTGAAAAAAAAAAACCCACGTCAATCTCTCTCTCTCTCTCTCTCTCTCTCTCTCACACACACACACACACACACACACACACACACACACACACACACACACTCTCATCATCATCATTACGTGTTATTCCGTGTATATAACCCATTATCAATGTTACGAAAGATCACAGTCGTAATGCAGCAGTTGTAAATAAATCACTACGCTGCTAATTATGTCCAATGGACTTATCTATAAAATAAATCTCTCTCACACACACACACACACACACACACACACAGCCAGGGGGTCCCTCAAATCCAGGATGTGACTTCCCCGATCACTCATGGGTTACCCGAACTAACAGACTGAGCAGGAGTTAAAACGTAGCAGAAGCAGAGGTCATAGTACTAAAATTATCAGAACAGTGCACTCAAAGAGCTAAGCTCCCAACAGAAAGCTTTCCGAAGTGTGAAAAACATTTACAGAGTCATCCGTGCAAGCACAGTCAGCTCTGTCACAGTTGCAGAGTTTTCAGCGTCCCTGAAACCCCAATAAAAGCCAAGGGCAGCCTGATTTCACAGCTCAGTTTGCGTTTTGACACTGAGCGAGAAAGATCGTGCAGCACTCAACATCCGCTAGACACTGCAGCAATGACCAAAAGCCAAATAATGTCACGGCAAACTCGTGCTCTGGTTTTATAAGGGTCCCCGAAGCGCTGAAAACTCTGCAACTGTGACAGAGTTGCCTGGATTATGCACAGTCGAAGAAGTCGCAGTTTAAAAAAAAAAACAACAAAAAAAAACCGCAATGTTTGCGGCTTTTTGCTGAGATTGTAGACTTTTAAACAGCTACAGTCCCCATGTCGCTGAACATTGCACATGCTTGTCCAAACGACTTGTTAATCCACGTCCTGCACCCCCCGCCCTCCCTTCCCTCCCTGCTTCCTCCCTCCCCAATCTCCTCCCACTCTCCGCCCAGTCAGCACGTGCATGCTACCGTCCGCCCCGAGATCCCAGCTACCGGAACGCGGGACACGTTCCTCACCGCCCGGCACCTCCCCCCAGGACAAGGTACTCGCCAGTCGGCTTGTTGCAGACCATCGCGATGCAAAGGTACGGCAGACGCTGCCATTTAAAATTTCTGAATTTCTGAATCAGTTTGACTCGTCTTCACGTGAGTAGGTTCAGTACTGATTTTGGAATACAGATGCAGATACAGATAACTTTATTGTTCCATAAAAGATTTCGCCGACAAAGTGAACGAATACACACACGAGATCACATAATGGGTATTGGGTTTATACATCTCTCTCTCTCTCTCTCTCTCTAATATATATATATATATATGTGTGTGTGTGTGTGTGTGTGTGTGTGTGTGTGTGTGTGTGTGTGTGCCAGTGATTTCCTTTTCTTAGGTAATTTTTGTCTCCTTCTCTTCTTAGTCTTTTTTGAATTTTCTTTTTTTATGGTGGTGTAGCAACGGCAAGTTTGAAAATGGTCTTTGTATGCCTATAACTTCTTCCGTTGTAAAATAAAGGATCGTTATCGTTATCTCTCTCTCTCTCTCTCTCTCTCTCTCTCTCTCTCTCTCTCTCCCCCCCCCCCCCCCTTCATTCCTCCAGCTGCAGCAGCACCAGAGTTAATAAATTACATTAAATCACCAGCAGTAACCATAGTAGAATCCGACTAAATGACTAACTTGAAACACTTTGTAAAATACAGCTCGTCAGAGGAATGGACGAATCGAACACGCGAACTTACCCTTCACAGACCATCAGAGACATATGGAAGGGGGAGGGGAAGGGGGGGGTGTTGAAGGGTTTAACATCCTTTTCCGCCACATAATAGATGATAACAAAGACGAGGTAACGAGAAACTTGAAAGACCACCACGAATATGGCCCCAGTCGGGATCCGAACTCACGACCTTTGCTTTGAAAACAGAGACGTACAATACCAACATGCTGGCATGACTTGACAGCGAAAATGTCTGTGCAACGAAACAAAAATTCTTCATAAACCATAAAACATGACGAAAAATGTTCTTCCCTTCCTCTTGTGATATTTTTTAAAAAGCAGTACGATGATGTTTGCAATTATACTATGCATTTGTTAGAATGTTAAAATTTCCCGGAAATTGACGACTCCACTCCTGTCAATCAAATGGGACGAGCCCAAGAATTCAACCAGTCGCGTGGCACGGTCTGGCAAACTTTCAGACACTACAAACAGGGAAGCACGTGTATTTCGATGGCTGAAACGTGGAAAGAAAGCAGTAAGTTCATTGACGTCATTTGAAGAAACAGACCATTACGTCAGTCTCTTTCATCTTTTTCTATAAAATGACGTCATGGCCGTACGGTGTTTTGCCAATACACGGCAGAGAGAAAAGGGGTGGAGCTTTGGCCTCGGGGCTTGCCCAGTGGAGTCGTCTATTAAGGAACATGCGTACTTCCCCCCCCCCCCAAACTTACAAAGGCAAGAACAAAAAGGTGTGTCCTTTTTTCTTTTCTTTTTTTTTACACAATTGACATACAACCTCTCACGCGCGTCAAAAATTGATCAGAAAGCTGTCCTCAGAACACAACACTGGAAACTGAAAATCCCTAATTCGGGAAGGGACACGAACCGAAAATCCCGTAAGCCGTACATTCAGTCTAGGTTTCCTATTCCAAACAATGTCACGCTGCGCTATGAGCTATCGAGGTCACGGCGACTTCACCTCCGCGATAGTCTCACTAAACCAGTGGTTGAAAACCGTGTGAGGGTCAGGTTTGACAATTCTAGATTTGCTCCTTCAAACGTGTTTTCCTGGGAAGATATGAGAAAAGGAGACTGCCACGCGTAATTGAGAAAAATGGGCTGAATCTGGCCAGATGTAATCACCAGGAATCTTCGGCCAAAAACTTGTGAACAAACAAATTTGGAAATTCTTGCCGTTGTGCGCAGTTGTCTGGTGGACAAGAATGTGCAATTTCTGTCGTGTTTATTGCTTGGCGACTAGGGTCCTCATTCGCCCCCCCCCCCTCCCCTTTTTCCCCCTTTAGGTGGATAATGAGACTTTAATTTGAATTACTGGCCGAAGTCTGAAAACTGATGGAAGAGCCGCTAGACATATTATGTTAGAATGAAAAGACACAGTGCTGGTTCGTTGGGTGGGTGGGTGTGTGTTTGGGAGTTGCGAAAGTCAGTTGATAGAGGGGGGCTGGGGGGGGGGGGGGGCACCTCTAACTTCACACGACGCAAGTAACTAACACACCGTTCGTATGTTTTTTCTTGTTTTTGAAGGACCTTCCTGTCACAGCATACAATCATAGCAAACTGACCAAGCCACTGATACTCTTGGCTTGACTGCGATTCAGTGCCTCGTACGTTGTGTGTGTGTGTGTGTGTGTGTGTGTGTGTGTGTGTGTGTGTGTGTGTGTGTGTGTGTGTGTGTGTGTGTGTGTGTGTTGGCGGGAGGGGGTCGTAGAGGAGGACGCGGTGAGACGGACTGTGTCAAATTCCGAGACCAACCCATGCAGTTTACCATTCAACAAGTTATTTGCAAACGTGACACCTGGCGAGTTTTGGAAAGTGCAGCTCGATATGACAAGCGTTCAAAAGAAATCAATAAAATCAAAATGGCGACCCATTTGGTTATGATTCAATTATTCCGTTTGAGTAGGTCCACTTTTCTTCGTCCCGAGGAGCGGGTTGTCTTCAACAAGCACACCACACAAGCCTCTTCAAGAAACGAATATTTTCAAAATCAAATCTTCAAAGTACAAATCACGGGACCATCACTTTCAAAACTGACCACTCCACCTAAAGTGTGTTTCCTATTGCATGCAAAACAGACATCTTGTCACAAAATATCTGGGATAACAAAATCGTTTATCATCAAAGGGATTTTGTAAAAGAACATTAGGAAAACATCCACCTCAATTTGTTCATCCCATTTCAAAATTTTAAACAACTCCATTTTGGAGCGCAGCCTTTTATTCCATAAATCCAAACACCACACAAAATTTTCCTTTCTTTGTGCAGAGCGTAAAAACGAAAGAAACACGCACCCTATACCCTGAAGACGGGTTTTCAACAACACGCTTTTAAAGTACAAACCATGATTCCTTGAGTTTCCAAACTATCCACTTGACATGTAGTGGTGTACAAATACACATTCCTCCCAGTGAGACGTGAGGGTCTTCATCCTGCATCCCCGCATAATGTTATCTCATTATTTTGATTCAAACCGTATGTTGTTTTCATTTTTCATACGCGACGACATTAAGATATGACATCAGACAACGCCCTGGTTTTCAGGTGTCACGATGGCTCACTTAGTTCGTGGGCGCTGGTCTCAAGATCGGAGGGACTTCGGTTCGAGTCCAACCAGATTCAAAATCTGTCAGTCTGTGTGTGTGTGTGTGTGTGTGTGTGTGTGTGTGTGTGTGTGTGTGTGTGTGGTAGTGTTGTTGTTGTTACGTGCCACAATCGCTCAGCTGGTATAGTTCGCCCGTTAGGGGGTGCAAATGTATACCAGTCAATTCCGTCGATATTTCGCAGAAAGTAAATTCGTAGAACGAAGTCAGCGGCCACGTGACTTCACCTCGCGAGACCCCGGAGTACATTTGCACCCCCCCCCCCCCCCTCCCGCGTTGAGGGGATACAGTCGCTCCCGTTAGTGGACGACTGTTTATGCCGAAATATCGACGGAACTGACTGGTATACATTTGCACCCCCTAACGGGCCGGCGAACTATACCAACGGAGCGCCACTGACAGCTTCCGCGGCATGTAGTAACAGCCTGAATTCCGCTAAATACGTACTACAGCAGAGAGTTTTTGTCTCCTTTTAAATTTGTGCGCAGAGTAAGGAATGGCAGTCTGGAGGTGTTTGTTGGCTTCGTAAATAAGTGTTATGCCAGGTAACAGTGACTTGAGAGCAGTGAAAAATGAGCCTGGCATGTGGACTGTTTGTATTCATGCGCGGCCGGCTGGCACAAAAGCTAGCAGAGGAATGAGAGGGGTAGGTGCTCGCTGCCTTTAGCACCCGCCAACACCAGATCTTGGATGTCCGTGAGTTTCATTGTTTCCAGTTGAGGAAATTTTGCAAGCCTCACTGACATGAGATGAGTTCAAAAGGA